>APFE030239370.1:52774-128705 GCA_000404065.3 Pinus taeda | reverse complement strand
ACCACGGGCCTGGTATGAAAAGCTAACTGAGCATCTTCTGAAACTCAACTTCAATCATTTTGATCTTGATGATGCAACTTTATTTGTCAAGAAAGTTGGAAAAACAGTTGTATATCTTGTGGTATATGTAGATGATCTTTTAATGACAGGGAACAATGAAAGGTATATTGCATCCATAAAGAAAGAATTAGGAAAAAGCTTTGAAATGACTGATTTGGGCTATGTTCTTTACTATCTTGGCATTGAAGTAACCCAACATCCAAAATCCATATTTCTTTCTCAAAAGAAATACATTGGAGACTTGTTGAACAGATTTGGCATGACAGAGTGCAATCCTCTTTCTACTCCAATGGAACAAAACTTAAAGCTCACATCTATTGAAGGAAAGGAATTTGAGGATGCAACAAAGTACAGACAGCTTGTAGGAAGTCTCATCTACCTCACTACTACCAGACCAGACATTTCATTTGCTGTTGGAATCCTCTCCAGGTTTATGCAAAAGCCTTGTGAGGGACATTGGTCTGCTGCAAAAAGAGTTCTAAGGTACTTGAAGGAAACTCAAGACCTTGGAATCAAGTATACACAGGTGGACGACTTCAGCTTGATTGGATACTCTGATTCAGACTTCGATGGAGACAAAGAAACTGGAGTATCTACTTCAGGATATGCTATGAGTCTTGGATCAGGAGCTGTCTCTTGGAGATCATGCAAACAATCAGTTCCAGCAGATTCCACAACATAAGCAGAATACGTGGCAGCAGCTGAAGCAACGAAAGAAATTGTGTGTCTCAGAAAAATTCTTGAAGATTTTCAGGTGAAACAAGTACAATCAACTCCACTCATGATTGACAACACCTCTGTATTAAAGTTGGCCAAGAACCCAAAGTTCCATGATCGTACAAAGCACATCAATACTAAATATCATTTGATCTGACATCATGTTGAGGCCAAAACAATCCATCTCCGCCATTGTTCCACAAATGAGCAAATTGCAGACATCTTGACCAAAGCGCTTGGAAGAGAAAAGCTTGAAAGATTCAGAACGATGCTTGGACTCACCAACATCCCTTTAGATTAAGGGGGGGAATGTTGACACCTAATCCTCAGTGATTGGGGGAATTGAATGTGAACAATCATCAAGAAGATGAACTGAACAATCACATTCATGTATATAATAGATAGTTGGCTAAATGAATAAACGAATCAGTTTTTCTGGAGTTACTCCTGGCCTGACAGAAGCAGGTTGGGCTTCGAGCTTCATGTGTGCATCAGCAATATCATTCTTGTGCAGGGTTCATCTCTTGTTTTCTTTAGTGTGAATCCAGGCCCTGAGAGTAAGCTCATTGATGAACATCTTGCAGGCCTTGGCAAACACCACGGGAGCCTCTGCAGATATCATCCTGACATTCTCGTTGTTTGACTTCATTATCATCTTGATTCTCGCGAGGAGATTGTGATTTTTGAAATCAATAGCGTGCTCGATTCCCTGCATCTGGTTGGCCCAGAAAACCTTGATCTGCTACCGCTGGTGGTGAGACAGCTGTCGTTGGTGCCTGTTGCTTCAAGGTCGGATTCTGCTTGGAGTTTCGGCGTTGCCCTTGTGACCTACGTAGTACTCCTGCCGCCTGGAGGTGCCGCGCGCAAGCTCATATTCAAATTCGAATCCAGCGTGGACAGGATACTTGTTGCGTCCAGACTGGGGTATCTGATATCAGGATCTGACGACGACGGAGAGAGGGTCAAGAGGCTCCTGCGGGCGATTTGTCATCTGAGGAATCAGTATCTCTTGCACTTGGACAAGGCGGCTCACGATGCCGAGAGGATAGGTCTCGGATTACACATGCAGTCGGTACTTGTTTTTGCAACGGCCGGAAATGCCAATATAATTGGATGTTTGCCATTGTCGTAATTCGATTGCTGGTTGGGTTTTTGCGAGGGATTGGTCTCGCTGCTCTTAATTACGTCTGGTATCGCTCCCAATGTGCCCCTGACAATTTTGGTAGCTCTGACTTTCAAAATCTTTGCCCACACCTGCCTGTATCAATCTCTCTCACAGTATATGTTTTTGGTTCTTCAGAAAACATAGATTTTTTGCATACACATTAGTTTTTGGGCATGCAATTATCCTCCAAGTTTCTCCCTGCCTAAGCTTCTCAGAACGATTTCTGGTTCTATTTCATATTGTACCAGCACCTGTCAGATTTTGTCCAGATCAACCGGCATCTGCATTGAAATCTGTGCCCCCATACTACTAGTGTAACCCCTTATTATTATTAGTACAACCCCCTTATTATATTGATGTACCCATGTAGTGCCCATATTGTTACTATTGTGCCCCATAGAAGCCCACTATTGTTATTATTGTGCCCTTACATTATTACTGTTATGTAGGCTCTGATTATATAATGACCTCTTAGACTCCTTTATATAGAAAGGAGGTCTTTTCATTTGTATCATCCAAGAATTGTTCATTTATGTAATGTAAAGGAGGTTGCCCCCTCGAAGAGGCTGAATTCTAAGGCGTTAAATCTATCTTTTCTTGAGCTGGTTTCATAACAGTCTCCTTTGTTGTTTTCTGTATCTTGGGAAACGTGCAGATGACCTCACTAACCAACTTGATGTTGAAAGGCCGTCAGCGCTTTAAAGGCACCAATTATAACATCTGGAAATAGAGAATGTTGACCATTTTTGAATATAGGCATTGTTAGTGCTTGAAATTTCACCTCAGGCTGAAAAAGGCAAACCTCAAGGCAACATCAAACCATTTAACCTCGTAGCTAGCCCTACGGGGCAGGAGAAGGCTCTCTCCGGTCTATCTTAGCATAAAGTTTTCCAAAAGGGACTAAGATGACTTTTAAAAGAAAATGATTTTAGGCTAGTAAATTGATAAAAAGGGGTTTTTAATAAAATGACGGGGTTTTTCTGGGCTGCATGGGCAAAGTAACAGCTTGAACAGAGAAATATAATAAAAAACACAGATTATCAACTGAGGCAAGGTAGGCAAGAAATTTAACATCAAATTGAGATTAAATGGGATGGCAAGACTGGTGAGGAGCTGACAAGGGCATAGGAGATGAATCCTTGTCAAACAAAAGAAAACATTAAATATTGAACAAACTTAAAGGCAGAGCATACAAATGATGAATTCTACCTTAACACTTCATCTGTTCAATTAGAAATGATCATGAAGTGAAATGAAACATAACAGTTTACATATGAAACAGAAGAAAAACTTATGCTAACTTTCATACCACAGGAATCTCAGAAGTCAGAGCTGTGTAATTTCATTAAAAATCTCTGTCTGAAAACTGTACAATGAAGCTCTGTTACACACACCTCTCAGCACTCATAATTCTTTTTCTCTACAGTAAGAATTTACAATTAAAATAATACTATCTGTAGGAAACAGATCGACCCAAAACAGGGCGCTGTTTAAACTGACATTACAAAAATTAACAAAAAAGCGTTTCATCCATTCTACAAATAGAATAACGTTCCTCTAAATCTTCTACGATTGGTTTATTAAGAGACAAAATTTGGAGCAAAGATCTCATGAAATCACGACTGAGGATCGAAATAGGCAAATTCTTTTCTCTTGAAATCCTCTGATGGCTAATAAACCGGAGCGCTGATCCTTTTGAATCGGGACTGAGGATAAAAATAGGCGAATTGACCCTGTTTTTCTGCTGTGACAGATGTCTTTTACTTTTCACCTTCGCTTTCTTCTCTATTCCAGCAGACATCATAAATTCCACCGCTTCCTCTGTATGTCTTGACAAGGCTTCCTTCCTTCGCAGACCATATATGCAGACACCCGTCGCACAACCCACTTGAAAGCATTTGAATATATAGGTTCACTGTGAGTAGTCAATTTGAACAATTGTCTTCCTTGCTCGACATCCCATAATTTGATTGCTGAGTCAAATAAGTTCATTAGGATTATTTGTATACGGACCAGTGGGGCTTCACTTGACGGCATAGATTTCCTTCGTGTGCTCCTTGAGATCATGTAGACACGTATGTTGCTTTCATACTCCATATCTTTGTTGTCAAGTCAATGCTCAAACCCGAGAAAAGATATGCAATAGATAGACTATCTTGTAAACAAACAAAATCATCTTCTGCGCCTTTGGCATTGCACGTTTTACCATTAGGCTCATTCAAATGAACAACTCCATCGTCTGGACCCTTTTCTGGAAGAACTAAATTTTCTGATGCGAGAGGAATCACCTCAGGTTCTCCATCCACATTCTTTAAACTGTAATCTGTTTCCTCATTTCGTTTAAGAACTTGTATTGAGCTATCCTTACTGGCCACACAGCATTCAGAGACCTTCATAGCATTTATTTCCAGGAGAGATTTCTTTCGTTTTGCAACCTCACAACTGGAATCCAAAATCAATTCTAGTTTTATTCTATCAGAACCAATTCCAGTGCTATTTTGCTTATCCGATTTTGATTTGATATCCTTACAATTGCAATGGTGTCTAATTCATTTTTGTATGGCAGTCTAACATTGTCGTATCACAAATGAACACTGTAGGAGATTCTACATTCTGCTGGTCCCTTTCATTATTGGACATAATTCTTCCCATTTGTTGAAGATGAATACAATTGCTCTCGTAAACCCATTTTTTCCTCAATCTGTTGCTCCCTAAGTGACACACAATCATTAGTTGCACCTGAAGCAATATGTAATGTCTGTCGATTATCAGCTGAAGACATGTTTGTTCTTATTTGACCTTGAAAAGGATATATTTCCCCAGCACTCGACGGTATATTCATTCATCCTCTCAGTGACACTTCTTGATCGTTATGTACTTCAGGCGAATAACTGTTTAATTGTATACTATTTATTTGTAACTGACATAGATGACCTAAACCTCTAGCTGAAGCATCAAAACTGCACGTAGATGACCAGAGGCCTGGTTGGGTCTTCAAGCTACAAATGGACCATTAGATTTGGCTGACATAATTGAGCTCTCATTCATGGGAAAAGGCCAAATAAATTGCCATGTGGCTGTAAGTGATGCAACAGGTTTTCCCTCTAATGTGGGTGAACGCCCTGCAGACCTTGGTAACAGAGGTACTGCTTGCAAAAATGGCCCTTTGATCATCCCAATCAAGGAATCTTTCACCGAGTTTGATCGAAATGCTGTTGGAACATTCTGAAGTATTGCAAATAAATTCTTAATATGGTCTACAAGCTCCAAATTCTCCATGATCAGATGTGTGGAACCAAGTTGGACCACTCCATGAGGAACTACAGCTACAACAGCGATTGTCTTGATCCTAGCTGCAAATTGATTCTGCCATCCAGTCTCGAGCATCGACTGGCGATTAACTGTGCCAATGGTATTTGTTATACTAGTGAAGTCTTCTCCATATATCCATTTATGTTTCCCCATTAATGCCGCATGTCCAATAATTCCCTCACCCAGTGAAAAGACCTGATATGACATTTTAGCCACAGTAAGATTGATCTTATCTTCCAGGCAAGAACAATCTTGACCAGAGACTATAAAGTTACAGGAATTTTCACCCATGTCCAACATGCTGAGAAATGAGTCAGACATCATAACTGCACAACGTGAGCTTGTCGAAGGTTTTACAAACTCACAGTAGCCATCTTCCTACGTCAACATCCATGTTTATTTTCTTCAAATTGTTATATTATCAAAACATAAATGAATTTGAAGCAGATTGTCGATTCTTCATTTTCAAATTTCTCATCATCCATTGGAGGCACATCAGCATCTGATCTTCTTGAAGAAAACCGTAGAACCACTTTCTTAATGATTGTCTCCAAGCCTCAAAGACATATTATTCATAGTGTCACCACTAACAGGCACAAAATCATCTCGGATCACATTCCGTTGATCAATAAGACGCAGGGCATACATTCCCAGCGCTAACACAAATAGCTGTGACAATGAAGTTTGTTTGGGATTTCCAGTGAGATCTCTCCAAATAGCTTGTAACTTGCTTTGCCTCTGATTGCTGATGATATTCTGAATTGTGCTTTTGCAGGGATAGGAGCTTGAAGTCGCTGTCATTTGAAGAGCTGAAGAATTTTGAAACATTTTGACAAATAACATATTCTCAAAAAACACATTTAATGATTTCTTCTTCAAAACAGGGTTTTGAAGAAGAATCAATCTCACATTTGACTTGACAAGACGGAGTCTAACAGGCATCTTGACTAGCTCGTTTTGGGCAAAGAGCTCAGTCCTGGTACACCTGGTGCAGATCAAGATAAGTTTGATGATCGAAATTGAGAGGCTATTATGCTTCTCAAACTCTCTGTGACTGATGATCAGTTACCACAGATTCCTTCCGGCAAGACAACTGCCGAAATCTGGCAACATTTGAAGGAATTGCACGAGACATCCGATAGGAGCAGAGCTTTCTTTTTAAAGAATCAGTTGTTCTCCATCCTGATGGACGAACATATGTCTTTACAGGAACATCTTAACAAGATTAAATACATTTGAGATCAGCTCGAAGCCATTGGTCGGACCATGGAGGAAGAAGATATGGTAGTCATCACTCTGAAAAGTCTACCAAAACCTTATGAGCACTTCATAGAAACACTCAACTTTACCTCCACTAATGTTGATATGAAGTTTCTAGAGTTATGCACCAAATTCCTACAACAGGATCGTTGGAAACAACAGTTTGGTAGTGGTGCTTCATCAACCTCCTTAGAAAATGCTTTTGCTGCCAAATATCAGTCCTCTCAGTCTTTTCAACTTTCAGCAGAAAGGTTCTTCTTAGCCTTCTGATTGTGCTAAGAAGAAAAATGTGCAGTGTAATTACTGTCACAAGTTCGCTACATGAAGAAAGATTGCCGACAGAGGATTGCTTTTGAACAGAAGAAGCGAATGTTGCAGAACATTCCGAGCAGAAGGAATTTGCCTTTTACGCCTTTATGGCTAAGAAGTCCTCAGATCATGCCCCGTCTTCTGCCTAGTACATTGACTCTGGTGCATCACGTCATTTCTCTCATAGGCGTGACTGGTTTATTGACTTATCATCTTTCAGTGATTCTGTGGTGTTCGGCGGAGGTGAGGAGTACACAGTGGTTGGCAGAGGTATCGTTTAGATGTAGTTTGATGGGCGCACACTCATCTTCCTGAATGTGTACTATGCTTCTGGTATGGAACTTAATCTACTGTCTGTCAGCTAGATTATGAGGAACTCTCCTCAGCTCGATGTGGTGTTTAGTGCGCGCAAGTGCTCCATTCTTGACAGGGAAACTCGTCTTACGGTTGCTGTTGGCCTAGAGGATCATGGCCTATACATGTTTCCTCACACTAGTGATTCTCCAGAAGTGGCTCTAGCAGCTCGTGTTTCTCCCATCAACGCTCTGTGGCATCAGAGATATGGGCATCTAAACATTCAGTATCCCTCTCAACTAGCTCGGGAGGGACTTGTGTCAGGGTTACCTGATATTCAGACTCAGCATTTGGGAGTGTGCGGCGCCTGTCAAGCTGGCAAGCAACATTGGTCTTCATTCAAGGATGGAGAATCTTGGCGCGCATCTAAGGTACTCCATTTAATCCATGCTGATATTTGTGGTCCTATGAATACATCTTTAGTTACTGATTGCAAATATTTTTTGCTTATTGTAGATGATTTCAGTAGAAAGATGTGGGTGTACTTTCTAAAACATAAATCTGATGTATTTAGTATCTTTTAGAAGTTTAAGTTTATGTATTTAGTATCTTTTAGAAGTTTAAGTCCTTAGTTGAAAAAGAGTCTGGCTGTAATATCATAACTCTTAGGACAGATAACGGGGGGGAATTTTGTTCTTCTGCTTTCTCCAACTTTTGTGATACCCATGGCATCAAACGCCAGTTAACTACACCCTACATTCCTTAGCAGAACAGTGTTGTCGAACGTTGCAACCGTACGGTTGTTGAAATGGCTCGTTCCATGTTACAAAACAGGAGTGTCCCGAACAAATTTTGGGCTGAAGCAGTGTTTATTGTTGTCTATCTTCTTAACCAATCACCTACTCAGGCTGTTAAGGGGAAGGCTCTAGAAGAGGTTTGGTCTGGTCGTAAGCCTAAGATCAATTACCTCAAAGTGTTTGGCTCGGTTGCATATGTTTGGATTCTAGCTGCTAAGCGCTCTAAGTTGGATTCCAAAAGCCAGATTCTCATGATGATAGGGTACAATGATCACCATAAGACCTATAGGCTGATAGATATAGACACTGATCGTCTTATCTTTAGTCGGGACATAGTATTTGATGAAGACAGAGGGTTCTTTCAGTCCCCTCCTTCTGAGCAGTGTTATGAGGATCAACCTCACAATGTTCTTCTTCCGTTAGGTCCACTTGATGGGAGGGATGATGCAACATCAGTATTTGATGATGCACTACCTGAGTTCCCTCTAGAAAATAATCCTCCTTTCGCTGCTCCTGTTGTTCCTGAGCCTTCTCCACCTACTCCAGATATTGGTTCTTCTATTCACCGACCTAAATGGTGTGCTAAAACTATTGGTGATCTCTGGGATAATGAACTCCTTGAAGGTAAAACTTCCAGAAATAAGAGCAAACAACAGCCTACAATAAATTTTTCTCTTATAGCTAACCTACACAGTGTTTTTGAGCCTCAAACCTATTTAGAGGCTAAGCGTATACCTGAGTGGGAATAGGCTATGGAAGCTGAATTTCAGAGTCTTCAGAAGAATCACAGTTGGACCCTTTCTGATCTTTCTGCAGGGAAGAAGCCCATTAGTTGCAAATGGGTGTATAAAGTGAAATACAAAGCTGACAGAACCCTAGACAAGTATAATGCTCACTTTGTTACTCGAGGGTTCTTACAGAAGGAAGGCATAGACTATGAGGAGACCTTTGCTCCTACAGCCAAGATGAGTACCATACGGCTCGTCCTTGCCTTAGTATCTCAGTTCAGTTGGAAAGTCCATCAGATGGATGTAAAGAGTGTTTTTCTGAATGGTGACTTATAGGAAGAAGTCTACATGACGTAGCCTCCAGGATTCAAGGTTGCCGGTCAAGAACAAAAAGTCTGTAGATTAGTCAAAGCACTCTTTGGTCTAAAACAAGCCCCTCGGGCTTGGTACATGTGAATTGATAAGTACCTAACAGATCATGGCTTTCAGCAGAGTCCATCTGATGCAAACTTGTATATCAAGCATACTGGTGATAATATTTTGTTTGTAGTTGTCTATGTGGATGACCTTATCATTGCTGGTAGTTCAATATATTTGATCCATGGGATCAAACAGGATTTGTGCAACACTTTTGATATGACAAATTTGGGACTTCTTCATTACTGTTTGGGGGTTGAAGTCTGGCAGACTGAGAACAACATCTTTCTCTCGCAATCCAAGTATGCCAGATGTCTTGTGGACAGGTTCAGAATGCAAGATTGCAAACCTGCCACGACTCTTATGGAACCAGGGCTCAAACTTTCAGCTCAGTCATCCTCACCACTTGTGGATGAATCTTTATTCAGGCAATTAGTGGGTAGCCTCATCTACCTTACTGCCACTAGACCTAATATCAGTTTTGCAGTGAACTACATGTCACGCTTCATGACAGCTCCTAAGGCTGATCATTGGATAGCAGTGAAGCGTGTGCTGTGTGTTGTGAGTGGCACTCTTGATTATGGACTTATATACACTCGGAGTTCAGATCCTACACTCAGTGGTTACACAGATTCCGACTGGGTAGGTTCGGTTGATGACTGTAAATCTATAGCTGGGTATGTGTTTAGTTTGGTCTCCGGTGCTGTCACATGGACTAGTAAGAAGCAGCAACCAGTGGCTCTCTCCTCGACAGAAGCAGAGTATCGGGGAGCAGTTAAGGCATCTTGTGAGGGGCAGAGACAGTGATCTGGATGAAATTTTCTAGATCCAGAGAGGCAACAACAAGTGACAAAAATGATCCACGCAAAAGTAGTGTAAGGACTACGCAGTAGATGAGGTAGAGCAGTTCAATTTAGCTGGGAGGAAGTTGATTCATCTTCCAGAGGCCAGGAAAGTCTTCCAGAGGGACGGAGAGCCACTTCTAGCAGTAGAGACAGGCTAGACGACTTGCTCAGAGGCAAATTCGAGCCACGTGTGAGAGGCAATGCAGGAATTGCGCAGAGGGCCTATGTTGGGGTTTGGACAACTAGTTTTTATGAAGGAGCCAGTGCTAGGATTGCTAATGGGGTGAGAGAATTTTCTCTCTAATTATTGCTGTCAGATATTTGTTGATTGGATTGTCAGTTGGGCATCCATATATTGTACTTAGATTTCACTGTTTCATAATAATAAAACCCTCAGCGGTTGCACTGGTTTTCCCAAGTTGGGTTTTTCCGGGGACATTTGTCCAAAAATAACTGTGTCATTTTTATGTGTGTGTGCTAGGTTTTCTCAGATTCCAATGCTATATTTCTTCCGCAGTTTTTATTTGTGAAAATCACAATGTGAATTATTTGGTATTTGTTTTAGCAATTGCAAATAAATTATCAATTAGGAAAACAATTTTCAGTTGTTGTGATACATGAAATTTTGACACGGTATCAGAGTGTGAGTGATTAGCCGAGAAGCTCAGAATTGGAGAAGGGAATTTCATTGTTTAGTGGGCACAACAGGTCAAAATTCCTAGAGTCTGCACAATTCATTGACAGACAGGTCGAATTGCCCGAGACGGTGATTCCAACAGTTAGAGGGAGCAACAACAACTCAAATTTTCGCTAAGCAGATTCCTCGGTTGGATGCAGAGGGTTTTGCAGAAGCATAATAAACGTCAGGTGGAAGAGAAATTGCACACATAGAGGGAGATTTCTCTCAGAGGGTTTCAACCAAGAAATCCGATTTTCCTAGTCGCAGATTGGCAGTGACAACTAGCAAATCTGTGCATTCCAGGAGGGAGTGCGAGTAGTAGAGCAACAACCGAGCAGAGGAAGAGGGAGTTTCCAGATTAGATTAAGATATAGCCACAACAGGGCTTAGAGATCAAGATAAGTTGGATGGAGCTTCCAACTATGTCATCTGGAAAGCTAGGATGTCCTTCCTTCTAGATGAATATGGATTGAAAGCCTACATAGATAATGTGGTGGCAGTACCCCAGGATGCAGATCAACTCAAAAAATACAGGAAGGAGATGGCAAAGGCGAAGCAGTGGATCTTGGATGGAGTCTGAGATCATATAGTCTCCCACGTGGCAGACAAAGGTACAACCAGAGAGATGTGGGTAGCTCTCTCTACGCTATATTAGGGTACTTCTGAGCAGAGGAAGATGTTTTTAGAAGATAAGCTGAGATGCATCAGGATGTAGAAGGGGGAAGACATAGATCCCATCCTCAATAGGATTCAGGAGGTCCAAGACCAGCTTGGAGCTGTTGGGGTAGCGCCTCAACCATTAGAGCTAGTATGGTTGGAACTAAATAGTGTCTTGGAGAATTGGCAAGTTTTCGTCCAAAGTATATTAGGCAGAGACAGGCTACCTAGATGGGAAAGGTAGTGGGCCGATTTGCAGCAGGAGGAAATGAGGTCAGCATTGCTTAAGAGCTCCATCAATGGTAGTAGTAGTAGCAGCGGATCGAACGGTGTGAAGGAGGAGAATGTGGCCCTAACATCGAAGGGTCCTGTTGACCCTGTCACCTACACCTACCTACAAGTCAGTGAGAAAAGCCTTCAACCCCACAAGGTGTGGTTGGTGGTAGGGAACTAAAAGAACGGTCTGTCACACTAAATCCCCTCTCTTCGTTTAAGCTATCTCCTAGGTTATCTATGGGGGGTGGTCCATATGGAAAACTAAGATAAAATAAATGTGAGGTTCTAGGAGAGATGTTAAAGTGAAAGTGGATTACTTTTAAGAATTATGAGCAAAATATGATATGAGCAGTAAAAATCATTAACAAAATAAAACCATAAAACCAGTGCCTTAAGATAAACTGCTCAACAGGAATGAAAGATACATTTGCTCAAAACAAAAGTAGAATGCTTCCAACAATGAAAGCAAAGCAACCCTGAAATGGAGACAAAGGTGTTAGCACGATAATTGATACAAGATAATCAATTCCTAAATCAAAGCATATAAAGATATCTTACAAAAGGAAAAGCAATTAGTGTTCTACTTGCAAAATGAAAATGAAACAATGCTTGCGGATGTAGAATATTCAATAATGACAAGTAAAATGAACAATTGCAAGTGAAATCATAAGATGTATTAGCATGAGATGCACCTATACTAGATTTGAATGCAATTAGTCTTGGTTATTTTTAATCTAAAATGCCTAATCTAAATAAGAAGTCCTTCTCTCGAGCTCTTACCAAAGGGTAAAAATTGGGGTGATTGTAAGAAAGAGGGGGCGAGGGCACGAAGGTGTCATTAACGATACCCGTCCCTTGAGTCTTACGAGCCAGCGTGTGCCTTCGTTCCTGCAAGGGGACAAGCCACCTTCATAAATCAAGGTCACAACGCTTTTACCTTACTTCGTACCAAATGGAAGAGCTTTCCAAGAAAGTCTTTTTCCCTATATTTTCTATCAACCAAGCTTATGCTTGGAGGTTAATTGAGTTAAAATGAAAACTATGCTAGAATTTGTAAATGATATGCAAGTTTGTTTTCCCAAGGAGATTTGCAATGCTTCAAAATAATGGAAATGAGATAATGCTCAAAGTAAATTGCAAATGTAACTTCAATTAGAAAAATGAAATTAACTTGTAAGTGAATTAAAATGATGTAAGTAACTTTGTTTTGCAAATGAAAGGAAATTGCCTCTATTAGAATAATGTTATTTCAGTGTTCAATGCTCATTTGTATAAGATCGTCTGTGATCTTATTAGCAGTTTCTTAGAAGAAACTTGCTGTTTCTATTTCTTAGTAGAAACTTGCTGTTTCTATTTCTGTAAATACATTTGTATTATTTATTGAGCTTCATTGCTCATTGTAATTCAATTCATTCATTAATTATGGTATCAGAGCTAGGGTATTGTTTTCGAAATAATTTTTCATTGTTTGAAAAATTTGCTTCATTTCAAAATAGCTCTCTAGGAGTCTGAATTTTTTTTTACTAGGCGTCATAATTTCTGAGCCGCAGTTTTTC
This sequence comes from Pinus taeda, assembly GCA_000404065.3. Classification (NCBI taxonomy): domain Eukaryota; kingdom Viridiplantae; phylum Streptophyta; class Pinopsida; order Pinales; family Pinaceae; genus Pinus; species Pinus taeda. The sequence goes on along the minus strand of APFE030239370.1, from coordinate 115,633 downwards.
TGAGGGTTTTCATACCAGAGTTGTCCATGTAGTGTTGGGTCGGATTTGGTTTGATTCCGAGTTACAGCGGGTGTGGATTTCTACGTTGCAAGGGGTTTCGTTCTGATTGGCGTAGTAATCGAAGGATTTTCCCGCTCCTGTTCTGAGATCTCCAGTGCCTGAAGTAAGTCGTGGGGATTGAACTTGAGCGTTTCATTGTTTGTCTACATTTCGAGACTTGTCCCAGCGCCAAATCTCCTGCTGCTAAAGAGGCCGAGTTTACCACCGCTGAAAAGGGGCCAAGTTTGCTTCATCTTGTTGGACAAAGGCAACACTAAGAAGGGGGTTGACTGTCACTCTGTGGGCGAAAGTTTTGCCATCATCAGAGGTCGAGACAGTTATCTCTTGTTGGCCGAGTTAGCAGTTATCAGAGGTCTATTCATTGGCTGAGTTCGTTGTGTTTTGAGTACGAGTTACAGCCAGTCTTGGGAGGTCAATTTGCTGTCTATGAGAAACGAGTTTCACTGTTCTATTGGCTGAGTAAACTTGTTGTACGTAAAGAGGCACCTCCTGGATTACATGTTTTTGTATTGCGGGAGCAAAGTACATTCTGGTGTCACTGTTGAAGATTATTGTAAGGGCTGAGTTCATCATTTTGCTGGCACCGAGTTTCATCATTTGCTAGGGCAGAAATAATTAGAGCAAAGGAGGACGAATTTGCTCAGTGCGAGGAAGTCGAAATACAACAAGACGACGCCATTTGATGGAGATTTTTGAATTTGTGTCTTGACACAGAAGGAAGCCGCAAGACGTTCTCACCGTCTGGAAATGAAGCATCACCAATACCCACACCTTGCAAGTCGATCATTGCATTTTTGTCCAACAATACCTTAGTCAACCAGTCAATGCAGGCACGTCCTCTGACTCTACAGGCGCCGCGCACTAGTGATCGAACCGTGCCAGATCCGCCAAAATATCCGGTGATTGTTGGTCGACGGGCAGAGACAATACTTCTCTCTTCTTTACTGGCACGGTTTGGACAGTTTTGCGGCTGCCGTTTCCGGCATCTCTGCAGGTGAGGTATGATAGCAGCGGGGACGTTATGACGCTGAAAGTGTAAGCAATTGCCACGCCACTGTATAAATCCTCCTCCCCCCGATGCCAGTGTTGAATGGTGGCAGAATCTTTTCTTCAAAGCTCTACAGCGGGCTCCACGTGGATCTTTTATTTTTGCACATCAATTCTCCAATACAGTTTTAAGTCCAACGTTGCTTATTCGTGGCTTGTTTTTTATCGACCATGGTATTTTACCTTTTTCATTTGTCGAATATTTTTTTTTTTTGTTTTTTTGTTTTTCCGATTACAGATTTGATGTGGGCTTTGTGATATCTCATCTGGGTAGTTGTCAAAATTTTCTGGGTGCATCGTTTTCCGTGCATCGATTTTCGAGTCAGCGGATTTGAATTTTATTTCCAGCACTTGTTAGATTTTGTCCAGATCAGCTGGCATCTGCATTGAAATCTGTGTCAGACTCCTTTGTTGTTGTCCGTGTCTTGGGAAACATGCAGATGGCCTCGCTAACCAATCTGATGTTGGAAGGCAATCAACGCTTTAATGGCACCAATTATAACATCTGGAAACAGAGAATGTTGACCATTTTTTAATATAGGCATCCTGACCAGCTCGTTTTTGGCAAAGAGTTCAATCGTGGTACAGCTGGTGTCGATCAAGATAAGTTTAATGATCGAAATCGAGAGGCTATTATGCTTCTCAAACTCTCTGTCACTGATGATCAGTTACCACAGATTCCTTCCGGCAAGACAACTGTTGAAATCTGGCAACATTTGAAGGAACTGCATGAGACATACGACAAGAGCAGAGCTTTCTTTCTAAAGAATCAGTTGTTCTTCATCATGATGGACGAACATATGTCTTTACAAGAACATCTTAACAAGATTAAAGACATTCGAGATCAGCGCAAAGCCATTGGTCGGACCATGGAGGAAGAAGATATGGTAGTCATCACTCTAAAAAGTCTACCGAAACCTTATGAACACTTCATAGAAACACTCAACATTACCACCACTAATGTTGATCTAAAGTTTCCAGAGTCATGCACCAAAATCCTGCAGTAGGATTGTTGGAAACAACAGTTTGGTAGTGGTGCTTCATCAGCCTCCTCAGAAAATGCTTTTGCTGCCAAATATCAGTTCTCTCAGTCCTTTCAGCAGAAAGGTTCTTCTCAGCTGTCTGATCCCGCTAAGAAGAAAATGTGCAGTGTAATTACTGTCACAAGTTCGGCCACATGAAGAAAGATTGCCGACAAAGGATTGCTTTTGAATAAAAGAAACAGGGAGGGTCTCATCAGACAACAAATATTGCAGAACATTCCGAGCAGAAGGAATCTGCCTTTTATGCCTTTATGGCTAAGAGGTCCTCAAATCATGCTCCGTCTTCTGCCTGGTACATTGACTCTGGTGCATCACGTCATTTCTCTCACAGGTGTGACTGGTTTAGTGAATTCTTATCTTTCAGTGATTCCGTGGTATTCTGTGGAGGTGAGGAGTACACAGTGGTTGGCAGAGGTACAGTTCAGATCTAGTTTGGTGGGCGCACACTCATCTTCCTAAATGTGTACTATGTTCCTACTATGGAAATTAATTTGCTGTCTATCAGTCAGATTATGAGGAACTTTCCTCAGCTCGATGTGGTGTTTAGTACACACAAGTGCTCCATTATTGACAGGGAAACTCATCTTACAGTTGTTGTTGGCCTAGAAGATCATGGCCTATACAGGCTTCTTGACACTGGTGATTCTCCAGAAGTGGCTCTAGCAGCTCGTGTTTCTCCCATCAACACTCTGTGGCATCAGAGATATGGGCATCTAAACATTCAGTATCTCTCTCAGCTAGCTCGGGAGGGACTTGTGTCAGGGTTACCTGATATTTAGACTCAGCAGTTGGGAGTGTGTGGTGCCTGTCAAGCTGGCAAGCAATATCGGTCTTCATTCAAGGATGGAGAATCTTGACGCGCATCTAAGTTACTCCAGTTAATTCATGTTGATATTTGTGGACCTATGAATACATCTTCAGTTATTGGTTGCAAATATTTTTTGCTTATTGTAGATGATTTCAGTAGAAAGATGTGGGTGTACTTTCTAAAACATAATTTGATGTATTTAGTGTCTTTCAGAAGTTTAAGTCCTTAGTTGAAAAAGAGTCTGGCTGTAATATCATAACTCTTAGAACAGATAATGGGGGGGAATTTTGTTCCTCTACTTTCTCCAACTTCTGTGATACCCATGGCATCAAACGCCAGTTAACTACACCCTACACTCCTCAGCAGAACAGTGTTGTTGAACGTCGCAACCGTACGGTTGTTGAAATGGCTCATTCCATGTTACGACACAGGAGTTTTACGAACAAATTTTGGGCTGAAGCAATGTTTACTGTTGTCTATCTTCTTAACCAATCACCTACTTAGGCTGTTAAGGGAAAGACTCCAGAAGAGGTTTGGTGTGACCGTAAGCCTAAGATCAATCACCTCAAAGTGTTTGGCTCGGTTGCATATGTTTGGAATCCAGCTGCTAAGCGCTCTAAGTTGGATTCCTAAAGCCAAAAACTCATGATGACAGGTACAGTGATCACCATAAGGCCTATAGGCTGATAGATATAGCCACTGGTCGTCTTAGCTTCAATCGGGACGTAGTATTTGATGAAGACAGAGGGTTCTTTCAGTCTCCTCCTTCTGAGTAGTGCTCTGAGGATCAGCCTCCCAGTGTTCTTCTTTTGTTAGGTCCACCTGATGGGAGGGATGATGCAACATCAATATTTGATGATGCACTACCTGAGCTTCCTCCGGAAAATAATCCTCCTCTTGCTGCTCCTGTTGTTCCTGAGCCTCCTCTACCTACTCCTGATATTGGTTCTTCTACTCTCCGGCCTAAATGGTGGGCTAAAACTATTGGTGATCTCCGGGATAATCAGCTCCTTGAAGGTAGAACTTCCAGAAATAAGAGCAAGCAACAACTTATAGTGAATTTTGCTCTTATGGCTAACCTACATGGTGTTTTTGAGCCTCAAAGCTATTCAGAGGCTAAGGGTATACCTGAGTGGGAACAGGCTATGGAAGCTGAATTCCAGAGTCTTCAGAAGAATCACATTTGGACCCTTTCTGATCTTCCTACATGGAAGAAGCCCATTAGCTGCAAATGGGTGTATAAAGTGAAATACAAAGCTGACGGAACCCTAGACAAGTATAAGGCTCGCCTTGTTGCTCGAGGGTTCTCACAGAAGGAAGGCATAGACTATGAGGAGACCTTTGCTCTTACAACCAAGATGAGTACCATATGGCTCATCCTTGCCTTAGCAGCTCAGTTCAATTGGAAAGTCCATCAGATGGATGTAAAGAGTGCTTTTCTAAATGGTGACTTACAGGAAGAAGTCTACATGATGTAGCCTCTAGGATTTAAGGTTGCCGGTCAAGAACAGAAAGGCTGTAGATTAGTCAAAGCACTCTATGGTCTGAAACAAGCTCCTCGGGCTTGGTACATGAAAATTGACAAGTACCTAACAGATCATGGCTTTCAGCGGAGTCCATATGATGCAAACCTGTATATCAAGCATACTGGTGATGATATTCTGTTTGTGGTTGTCTATGTGGATGACCTTATCATTACTGGCAATTCAGCACATTTGATCCATGGGATCAAACAAGATTTGTGCAACACTTTTGATATGACATATTTGGGACTTCTTCATCACTGTTTGGGGGTTGAAGTCTGTCAGACTGAGAACAACATCTTTTTCTCTTAGTCCAAGTATGCCAGGAATCTTGTGGACAGGTTCAGAATGCAGGATTGCAAACCTGCCACGACTCCTATGGAACCAGGGCTCAAACTTTCAGCTTAGTCATCCTTACCACTTGTGGATGAAACTTTATTCAGGTAATTAGTGGGCAGCCTCATCTACCTTACTGCCACTAGACCTGACATCAGTTTTGCAGTGAGCTACATTTCACGCTTCATGTCAGCTCCTTGCGCTGATCATTGGATAGCAGTGAAGCGTGTGCTGCGTTATGTGCGTGGCACTTCTGATTATGGACTTCTGTACACTCGGATTTCTGATCCTACACTCAGTGGTTACACAAATTATGACTGGGCCGGTTCGGTTGATGACCGTAAATCTACAGCTGGGTATGTGTTTAGTCTGGGATCCAGTGCTATCATATGGACTAGTAAGAAGTAGCAGGCAGTGGCTCTCTCCTCGATAGAAGCAGAGTATCGGGGAGCAGTTAAGGCATCTTGTGAGGTAGTTTGGCTTCGACGTATACTTGCGGATATGCATGTTTTCCAGGCAGGTCCTACTCCCTTGCTCTGTGATAATCAGGGAGTGCTCAAACTTGGCAAGAATCCAGTCTTCCATAAATGAACAAAGCATGTGGAAACCCATTGTCACTACATTCAACAGCTTGTTGAAGACGGATCCATTTAGTTGCTGTATGTTCCCACAACGGAAAAGCCAGCAGACATCTTCACCAAGCCCCTTGGTCTTGATAAATTTGTAAAATTCAGAGGGTCTATAGGTGTTGTAAATAGATTGAGCATTAAGGGAGGGTATTAGAATAATGCTATTTTAGTGTTTAATGCTCATTCGGATAAGATCGTCTGTTATCTTATTAGCAGTTTCTTAGAAGAAACTTGCTGTTTCTATTGCTTAGTAGAAACTTGCTGTTTCTATTTTTGTAAATACATTTGTATTATTTATTGAGCTTCATTGCTCGTTGTGATTCAATTCATTCATTGATTAGCCTCAAGTAGATGGAAATGCTCACAATGGTGTAACTTGAAAAATTTCACTCAAAGTCGTACAAGACATGTAAACATAAGCTTCATAAATAAGTGAAATTGTAAATTGCTCCAAGTAAATGTTAGAAAACATAAACTTATAGCAATTGAAAATGAGATGAAGCTAAAAAGTGAATACTTGCTTGTAAAATATGCTTTGAAAGAAAATGAGCAAAACCACAAATGAGCCTATAATGAGGCAAATTGTAAAGAGAGCAAATGTTAGACAACTAAATTAAACTTGCTACACAAATTGTGATACTTGCATGTAAGAAATGAGTTGCTCTAAATCAAAATATCAACTTATACTTCAAAGCAAAATGAATGAAAGGCAAAGCATCAAATAAAACTTGTAGCAAAATTTAGCGTCGAAATTGAAATGCGATGGTGAGGTTGTGTTAATTTTAGAGCATGCAAAATGAGCTAAAAAGGAAAGTTAGAAAAGATGAGATGCCAAAATTAATCCACCCACACAAAATCCATCTTCTCAATAAGGAGAAACGATGCCTTGGGTAAACCCAAGCTCTCACAAAAAAAAGAGATATTTTATTAAGATATTACAATGGTGTAAAAGCCTCTTAAAGGGCTGCCCAAAATATGAAGGTGATTTGTATAAGATGAGAGCTAGAAATAGCTAGAATATCCCTCCAAACTATAGCAACCTCAAAGGGCAATGAAGTCCTTTTAAAATCATAAAACTACAAGTGCCCAAAGGCCCATGGTCTAGCCTTCTTTGCAGCTCCTAATGTCCATGACTTTCTTAGAATAGATCTCAGGTCTTTGAGAGGTCCTACAAGAAAGATAGAGTGTTCAATGGTCTTTCCTCAAGACACTTGTTGTAAAAACTCCAACTATGGGTTGCAAAACCAAGACAAAATTAGTGTTAAACGCATATAAAATGAACAAGTATAATACAAAATAATGTATAAATCCAAATCAAGTGATGGGAGTGAAGTTTGAACCCCATCACTTACCTAGCTTGGAAAATGCTCTTAAATAGCTAAATAAATCAATGAAAGCACAATTTTTTAGAAGAGATTTAAATTTAGAAGTATTTGCTTGTACACAAGCTATGTCCAATAAAATCTCTGCAAGAAATCATTTTATAAGATAAAACTATGGAAATTCAAAGAACCAATGAGAGCTCTTTGGAGAATGTGTTAACAGTGGGTTGGTCTCTCCAAAAACTTCCTCTCACGCTTGATATTTGAATCATGTTAAAATTGGCAACTAGAGCCAAACTCCATGTGGGTCATCTTATTAATGGCAGCATATATTCCTTTTGTATCCCTCTCATCGAGAGGTGTAGAATTGATCTAAAGATCATCCGATTCCAATAAGTATTCATGGAGATATGAATTTATTTGTGTTATGGGACAATTCGTCAAGGTTGGCCAGCAACCAAATAAACCCCACTTGTGCTCAATGTTTTAGTATAAATAGAGGTGCCTTGACAATCATTTGGACACACATCCTCTTGGTGATCTCTTCCTCTCCACTTGTCTTTGGGTTTTGGTGGGAGGAGAGGTCTAAAGAGGATATGCTTCCCTAGAGGATGCCTAGATCCTAACCTTACCATGGAGGAGATTTTAACGCAGTGAAGGAAGCCTACATAATGCAACAAGGAGAGATCTAATTGCTGGTCTAAAAGAGAAGCCCTACGCTGCGCTATACACAGCTCTATGGAGAGGCCTATGCTACCCTATACACAGCTCTATGGAGAGCCCTACACTGCCCTATACGCAGCTCTATGGAGAGCCCTACGCTGCCCTATACGCAACCATATGGAGAAGCTCTATGCTGCCCTAATTGCAATCCTCTAGGTGATATAAAGGAAGACTATTCAAGCATGCCCCAATCACAGCCATGGAGGAAGGAAGGTCTGAAAGCAACTTGTATGACATGGAGAAGAGCGTTGAAGGGTATATGTTGAAGTCTGTCGAGCAAGGCAACATATGTTAGGACTGTGTTGATAATAGTACAGTCACTTGGATGGAGAAAACAATGATGATACATTGAAGCAACATGATGTTGCAAGCAACAAATATATTGCAGCAGCATGTTGATGAATGCTGCAGCATGATGGGTACAACGATGAAGTGTATCATGGCATAATGAGGGGCAGCACAATGGTGAGGTAGAACAATATGATATATCAAGTTCATAGTGCTGCTAGTATAACACATTGGGACAACAACATGATACTTAGTGTAGCAAGTACTCTAGCATGCAAGGGATAGCAAGCATGCTAGGGACAAGAAGCATGCTCGGGACAACAAGCAAGCAAGGGACAACAAGCTAGCTAGGTGCAGCAAACATGGTGCAGCAATGGCACATGATGCAATTCAGTGACAGGTACCGTCATGATTGATGAAGCATGATGAGATGCAACATTGTGATGATGGGTGCAGCACGGTGAGGCGCAACATGATAACGAGATGCAATATGATGATAGGTGAAGGAGTCACCTTGGAGAATCAGTTGACATAGCATGTTTTCAACTGATCTCATGTATCATCTTCTTAGAGATGATCTATGTTCTCATCTAGATAAGTCAAAGTGTTGACTTTAGTTGTAAATGTACTCTCTCTCTCTCTCTGCTGAACTATTGAAGAACATATAAGAAGAATTGATCAAGGGTCTCCCCACATTGGGGTTTGTCCCTAGCTTGCGCCACATCTTTTGTCCTCTTGTCTTCTGCGATTTATGTTTATGTTCTATCTGCAATTTACGTTAATGCTATTGTGATTGCTAATTTGGAAAAGATATTGAGCTAACTATGAAAATTGAAATAAATTGCTCTAAGCATAGAACATACCTAAACTTAACAAATCCCAACAAGATTTTCCTCTACAAAACTTCAATCAAACATTAGTCCCATATAGATTTAGTAAATAAGCGATGATAAAAAAACTCTAGAAATTTATTGGAAAATAACTAGAGATTTTCACACCTAGAGCATACTCTTAAATCAATTGTCAATGCAAGATAGCTTTACATTAACAAATCTACAAGAGCATATGGAAATAAAATATATCAAAGCTTGAGCAAAGGAAATTATACCAATAGTGAGCCAATCATCATATTCCAAAAGAAGAACAACTCATGAATGAGCCCCAAAGTTTTTTATTGCAATTGAAAACAAGTGTACATAAGAGCAGAGCTTTTCCAAGCACAATAACTCATATTACATCATGTTCTCAATTGCAATAAAAGACTTTGGGGTTCATTCATGAGTTCTTCTTTTGGAGTATGATGATTGACTCACTATTGGTATAATTTCCTTTGCTCATGCTTTGATTTATTTTATTTCTATATGCTCTTGTATATTTGTTAATGTAAAGCTATCTTTAATTGACTATTGATTTAGGAGTATGCTCTAGGTGTGGAAATCTCTAGTTATTTGCCAATAAATTTCTAGAGTTTACTTATCATTGCTTATTTGCTAAATCTATATGGGACTAATGTTTGATTGAAGTTTTGTAGAAGAAAATCGTGTTGGGATTCAAATATCAAGCGTGAGGGGAAGTTTTTGGAGAGACCAACCCACTCTTGACACGTTCTCGAAAGAACTCCCATTGATTCTTTGAATTTCCATAGTTTTATCTTATAAAGTGATTTCTTGCAAAGATTTTCTTGCACATACTTTGTGTACAAGCAAATACTTTTAAATTTAAATCTCTTTTAAAAAATTGTGCTTTCATTGATTTATTTAGCTATTTAAGAGCATTTTTCCAAGGTAGGCAAGTGATGGGGTTCAAATTTCACTCCCATCACTTCATTTGGTTTTGTACATTATTTTGTATCATACTTGTTCATTTTATATGTGTTATACACTCTTTTTGTTTTGGATTTGCAACCCATAGTTGGAATTTGGATTGGAGTTTTGACAACAAGTGCCTTGAGGAAAGACCATTGAAAACTCTATTTTTCTTGTAGGACCTCTCAAGCACCCAAGATCTATTCTAAGGAGCTTGTGGACACTAGAAGGAGCTGCAAAGAAGGTTAGACCATGGGCCTTTGGGAGCTTGTAATTTTCCGATTTTAGAGGGACTTCATTGCCCTTTGAGATTTCTATAGTTTGGAAGGATATTCTAGCTATTTATAGCTCTCATCTGGTACAAATCTCCTTCATCTTTTGGGCATCCCTTTAAGAGGCCTTTACACCATTGTAATATCTTAATAAAAGATCTCTTTTTTTAATTTTGTGGAAAAACCTGTGAGCAGTTTTGAAACCAACGTTTCGGACTAGCTTAGTGAGTCCATCATCAGGGCAATGAGTCCATCCTTTCTCCTTATTTAGAAGGGGTCTTGCGTGCTTGGATTAATTTTTGTATCTCATCTTTTCTAACTTTCTTTTTTAGCTCATTTTGCATGCTCTAAAATTAACACAACCTCACCATCACATTTCAATTTCTAAGTTAAATTTTGCTACAAGTTTCATTTGATGCTTTGCCTTTCATTCCTTTTGCTTTGAAGTATAAGTTGATATTTTGCTTTAGATAAACTCATTTCTTACATGCAAGTATCTCAATTTGTGTAGCTAGTTTAATTTAGTTATCTAACAATTGTTCTCTTTACAATTTGCCTCACTATAGGTTCATTTGTGGTTTTGCTCATTTACCTTCAGGGCATACTTTACAAGCAAGCATTCACTTTTTAGCTTCATCTCATTTTCATTTGCTATAAGTTTATGGTTTGCAACATTTACTTGGAGCAATTTACAATTCCATTTATTTATAAAGCTTATGTTTACATGTCTTGTACAACTTTGAGAGAAAATTTTCAAGTTATACAATTGTGAGCATTTCCATCTAGTTGAGGCAATTTCTTTTTTTTGCAAAGCAAACTTACTTACATCACTTTAATTTACTTACAAACTAATTTCCTTTTTCCAATTGAAGTTACATTTGCAATTTATTTTGAGCATTATCTCTTTCCATTATTTTGAAGCATTGCAAATCTCCCTCGGAAAACTTACTTCCATATCATTTACAAATTCTAGCATAGTTTGCATTTTAACTCTATTAACCTCCAAGCATAAGCTTGGTTGATAGAAAGTATAGGGAAAAAGACTTTCTTGGAAAGTTCTTCCATCTGGTATGAAGTAAGGTAAAAGTGTTGTGACCTTGCAATTATGAAGGTGTCCCCCTTGTAGGAACGAAGACACATACTGACTTGTAAGACTCAGGGGACGGGTATTGTTAATGACACCTCCGTGCCCTCACCCCCTCTTTCTTATAGTCACCCCAACGTTTACTCTTTGGTAAGAGCTCAAGAGGAGGACTTTTCATTTAGATTACGCATTTTAGATTAAAAATAACCAAGACTAATTGCATTCAAATCTAGTACATGTCCATCTAATGCTAATACATCTTATGATTTCACTTGCAATTGTCCTTTTTACTTGTCATTATTAAATATTTTATGTTGGAAAGCATTGTTTCATTTTCCTTTTGCAAGTAGAACACTAATTGATTTTCCTTTTGCAAGATATCTCTATATGCTTTGATTTAGGCATTGGTTATATTTTGAAAACATTTTATATCTTGTATTGATTATTGTGCTAACATCTTTGTCTCCATTTCAGAATTGCGTTGCTTTCATTTTTTGGAAGAATTCTACTTTTGTTTTGAGCAAATGTATCTTTCATTTCTGTTGAGCAATTTATCTTAAGGCATTGGTTTTTTGGGTTTATTATGTTAATGATTTTTATTGTTCATATCATATTTTGCTCATAATTCTTAAAAGTAATCCACTTTCATTTTAACATGTCTCCTAGAACTTCACATTTCTTTTATCTTAGTTTTCCATATTAGGGACCACCCCTGTTAGAGTCCAACCCTAACCCCCTTATTTATGTAATTGGATCGAGTCATAGTTATAGTTAAGTAAAGAGTCCATAAAGCCCATATTAATAATTGTAAGTGGTTAACCCGCATTTAATGAAGGGACCACAGTTAGTTGCAAATGGGCCATGGTATTTGATAGATGGTATCAATAAGAACCATGGTATTGCCCCATGGTATTGCATATATGAATCCTATATAAAGGATAGAGACTCCCCTCGAGGAGCATCGTATCTTATTTTGTAATCGAGCTCAGCTCTATTGGAGGTTGTCCCCTCGAAGAGGCAAGTGAACATTGCTTTCTGAATAATAAAATACTTGCTGTTATTTCTCATTGTTCATTGTTCTGGGTATATTTCTTCGCATATTTGGTATTCTGGTATCTTCTTGCAAGTTAAGAGCATAACAAGTGGTATCAAAGCGCTTTCCAGGGCCAGTGGGATCTCCAATTTTTAGCAAATTTTTTTTTTGGCTAGCGACATGTTCCAGCGTCTCTAAACCACGGGATCTGTCGTTGAGTGCATAAACCTGTGGATTTGGGGAGGCATGCACGCAGGAAATACAAGAGGTGGTCACGCTTGTTGGACTCCCTTGTAACCCTTGTGGGTACCCCTTCGAATAGTAGCGCATTAGACAGAACCGCGCATGGACTGTCTTCCAAGTACCCTCTGGGTATATCGAAATCCCCCTAGCTCCCTTGAAACCTCGCCATAGATAAATCGTTGGCCGTCTTGCTGCTACAGTACACCGAGAACAACACTCGGGGAGATTACTCGCGCGTATGATAGGGTAATCGGGTTGTACGACTAAGGGTACGGTTGATCCTCCTTGGTTAGTGCCCTGGAAGATTGGGTCGAGTACTACTGTTAGACCCTTATGTATATTGCGATCTGTAGCACCTGACACTCCTGGAGACCATAGTTCGCTTCTCTATCTCTGGATCACGCATCATCTTTGCCAGATCAGATCTCGCAGGTGGGGTTTTGTCGCAGCAGCAGCAATCAGTTCCGCTGTTTAGATCTATCAGATTAGCCATTCAGATCTATCAGATCCATCAGATCCGCCATCCAGGTCTAGCAGTTTGGGCTCTGTAGCCGTCGCAACAATCAGATCCGCCATTTAGATCTGACTAATTGTGTGGGTTCCTATAACTGGGCGTGATTTTCGCAGGACTTTGGTAGCATTGAATTTTCTGGGATTCGGCCACTGTAGTATTCCTAAGCAAGGAGTAAAACTCTGTTCGCAGTAAAAAAAAGTTTGAGACCCCCCGGGACACTTATTAGAGACTTAGCCCATAAGAATCAGGTCGACGAGCTGAGCAAGGTGGTACTATTCAATTGTTAGTGCCAAAAATTTCGGGTGGTCCCAAATTTGAAGTACATCAGATCGGTGCATGGTACAAACTAGAGCTCAAGCTATGGCCAATGAGAGGATTGACAACCTTGAATCAACATTGAAATATGTACTGTTGTAGCTGAAGAACTTAAATGAAACACTCTCAAAGGGCAAGATGGAGGAACGCGCGGAGTTGCACTCATCTCCCACTGCAGGACATTCAGGCTTTCAGAAGACGTATGCTCACACTCGAAGATCATTTTTTTGGACAAGCATGAAAAAGGACATTCTTACTTTTGTAGCTAAATGCAACGTCTGTCAGCGCCACAAAGGAGAAACAGTCAAATCCCCAGGCACATTACGGCCATTGCCCATCCCGGCCTTAATTTGGACGAGGTTTCTATGGATTTCATTACGGGTCTTCCAAAGTCAGGAAACAAGTCAGTCATCATGGTGGTTGTGGACAAACTTTCTAAGTATGTTCATTTTTGCACCCTACCCCACCCTTTTACACTGACTTTGGTCGCTCAATTTTTCATGGATCAGATCTTCAAATTGCATGGCATGCCCACTTCCATTGTGTCTGATCGTGACCCGATCTTCACCAGTAACTTTTGGCAGGAACTTTTCCAGCTACAAGGTACCCAACTACAACTCAGTACTTCTTATCATCCACAAACTGATGGTCAAACTGAAGCAGTCAACAAATGTCTGGAGACCTACCTTTGGTGTTTCACTTCAAAAAAGCAACATCTCTGAGTACAATGGTTACCTCTAGCCGAATGGTGGTATAACACCAACTATCATGCCACCACCAAAATGACTCCATATGAAGCAGTTTATGGTCAACTCCTTGCTTCCCCTACTTCTTATATCAAGGGATGTTCGAAGGTACAAGCAGTTGATCAACTCCTACAGAACTGCACAACCATGCTGGCCCAACTTAGAGAGAATCTTCATCAAGCCCAAAACCGCATGAAGCAACAGGCAGATCAACATCGCTCAGAACGCCAATTTCAAGAAGGGGATCAGTTATTTTTGAGGCTGCAACCATATAAGCAAACATCACTCAAAGACAAGAGTTGTCATAAATTATCTCTAAAATTCTACGGACCGTATTATGTACTTTAGCGCATTGGAGAAGTCGCCTACAAGCTAGCTTTGCCACCCACTGCAAAAATCCATCTAGTCCTCCATGTCTCATGCCTCAAGAAAGTGATTGGGAACCATTGCAGAATTCAAACCAGTCTACCTGAAGTGGATGAAGAAGGGTCAATCTGGCTCCAACCTAAATAGGTTCTTGACACACGAGAATGGCACCTGCGTGGCCGCACGATCAAGGAAGTCCTCTTCAAGTGGAAAGACACCTCTCTGGAAGATGCAACCTGGGAACTAGCTACTATCCTTAAGCAGTTTCTGCAGCTTCAGCCTTGAGGACAAGGCTATTCTTATGGGGAGGGCATGTTAGTGTCCAACCCTAACCCCCTTATTTATGTAATAGGATCAAGTCATAGTTATAGTTAAGTAAAGAGTCAATAAAGCTCATATTAATAATTGTAAGTGGTTAACCTGCATTTAATGAAGGGACCACAATTAGTTGCAAATGGGCCATGGTATTAGATAGATGGTATTAATAAGAACCATGGTATTGCCCCATGGTATTACATATATGACTCCTATATAAAGGATAGAGACTCCCCTTGAGGAACGTCGTGTCTTATTTTGTAATTGAGCTCAGCTCTATTGGAGGTTGCCCCTTCAAAGAGGCAAGTGAACATTGCTTTCTGAATAATAAAATACTTGCTGTTATTTCTCATTGTTCTATGTTCTGGGTATATTTCTTCGCATATTTGGTATTCTGGTATCTTCTTGCAGGTTAAGAGCATAACAACCCCCCATAGCTAACCTAAGAGATAGCTTAAACGAAGAGAGAGGGGATTTAGTGTGACAGTCCCTTCTCTTATTCCTTGCCACCAACCACACCTTGTGGGGTTGAAGGCTTTTCTCACTGACTTGTAGGTAGGTGTAGGTAGCAGGGTCAACAGGTCCCAATCAGGGGCAAGGGGAGCAAAAGAAGAAGAAGAAGAAGGACCTCCCAAAGGTCAAGTGCTTTAGATGTGGTGAGCTCAGTCACTATAGTACTCAATGTCCTCAGAGGAAGAAGGACAAGTAGGAGAAGTAGGACCAACGGGCAACATTCGTAGAAATAGACAAGCTTTCCTATAAGCTAGAGGAAGAGTTTCCTATGTTCACAAATATACCTCCAGGAGTAAGGTGGGGCGATTTGGTGCTGTAGCCCCAGAGAGCTACAAAGATTGTGCAGGATCCATTGAGGAGTCCACCTTATGTTGATTTGTGGTAGCATCGGATGTGCTCTAGTCATGAAAATTGGTGGAGAGGCTAAAGCACATGATATCTCCAAAACTCAGAAATCGTTTGGAGAAATTCTGCCCGGATGTGGAGATATTAAAATAATTAATATTTCTAATGAGGTCCTAAGTATAAACTTAGGAAAATTAAAATATTAATGTGTATTAATATAATTTTGGGTTAGAAGGTTCCAAGAGATGAGGATCAAGCCAAATCTAATCTTAGCTGTTGTTTAGGGACTTAATCTCGGCCGTTGAAGATTCATCAGAAAAAGTATAAGAGAAGACTTGAGGGTTAGTTGGAGATACACCAAATTGATCAATTAGTTCGATTTTCTGGAGCAGGGTTTGCTGAGAGAATCGAACCAGTGATCCATTGCAGCGAGGGGAAGTTCGGCACAAGGCCGAGAATGCATAGCATAGAGGCAGAGACAATGCTAGAGAGACAACGCAGAGCCTGGAAAGGCTGACGCAGAGGCAGCTGGGACTTACGCAGAGGCTGAGGAGGCCAACCATGTTAAGGAGGTTGAGGAGGCTCATCAAAACACACAATCTAGCTTTACCGCAACCCACAGTCCGGTTCAGGGGTTACTAGGCCAGTGGCTTCATGCGTCCTTAGTCCGGTTTAGGGCCCACTACACCATGTGTTTGTCAATTCAGAGATCCACCCCACTCAACTTCGAATCCAATCCGGCCTTCCCACACAAACTAAATGGGAGAACCCATCTCATTAAAGCTATCAGGAAATGGCAAGGCTAGGCTGAAAATACTATCACACTTGGCAAAACCCATGCCATGGTAGAAAAGAAGTGCATGCAATCCCATGCATGAAAAATCTAGCAAGGAAAATACACATGCAAGTCGATACCTGTAATGAAGCTTGTTGTAGCTGCTTGATCCTGCCTTTCCCTGCTTGATCTTTGCTTCCTCTTGCCGTCTTTGCCTTCTTGCTCCAATGCCAAAGTGGTCCAAGAAAACTCTAAGTGTCCAAGAGTATGAGAGAGAGAGAGAATAATGAAAGAAATCCAAAGCTAAATTGACAAAAGATTACCCACTGATCCTTAGAAGCCTTTTTATGAATGAGGCCTCTTTTTTCTTCATTTTCCATTATTTTCGTTCGTTTTCCCCCTCACATGCAACTTGTGACCTTTCACTTCCTTTCTCTCCTAATTTCCATTGTTTTCATAAATAAATGTGCCAAAAATTTCATTTTGCCTTTTAATGCCTTAACCATTGCCTTGCTAATTTCCTTAGCCATAAACAACTAAATGAACACCCCCTAGGATGTTTTGCGCAAGATTCAGCTTGGAATAAGTGTCCTATTCATTCGTGGTTATTGTTTTTAACTTTATTACATGGAATTTTCACCAAGGTTGTTATCGAAGGTGACTTGCAGCTAGGATGCATACTTGGGTATGTACTCAACAAAGTCCATGTCTTCAAGGAGTACCCTCACACCTAGGATTCGCTCCTCATTCCCCCCTCACCAAGTCCATGGCTAGTCAAAAAACTAGCGGAAGAGCACTCCAAGATTAGCAGTGTTCCCTGGCTAGCCAATGTTCCCTCAAGGAGGGATACATTCTCCTGCACTCTAAGATGCTCTCTGAAGAATAAGAATTTTACTTTCGACAAAAAGGCTTGGAGAGAATCTCTGCAACCTGCTCATTTGTCAAGATGTGTTGGAGTGCCATTGCTCCTCGCTGTACCATATGTCTGATGTACTGGTACCTGATCTTGATGTGCTTTGACTTGTCATAAAATATAGGATTCTCTAAAAGTTTGATCCCGCTTTGGTTGTCATAGTATATAATGGTTGTACCTTGCACATGATCAAACAACTCTGCAAGGAGCTTCCACAATGATAGTGCCTCATAGCTAACCATACTAGTTGCAATATACTTTGCCTCAACTATACAGATCTTAGCTTCCTGCTCATCCAGGAAATCATGGCCGAGTAAAGCAACATCCAAATGTGCACTTTCTGTCTGTAACATTCTTAGCCCATCCACAATCATCAACAACTAGCACAATAGCAGAAAAGGAGTCATAGCAGACTTCAACACTTAATCAATCATTTTAGCATACAACAACATCTAGCCATTTATTTAGGTTGAATTGGGGCTTCTTGCGGAAGCAAAGAATCCAACAGATAACAAGTGGATTCTCACAGAAGCAAATATTAACACCCTGCTTATTAGTAGAAAGTGTGCCATAGTCGTATCCATTAGACAATAAGAGGCTTCTCACAAAAGCAAACATCAACAATCACGGTTGAATCCAACATGCAGTAAGTGGCTTCTTGTAGAAGTGTACATCATCAACCAACTTCACAAGCCAGCTAGCTTCAATAGTGCAATAGGCAATAGGATAATCCAAGTCATCCAGAATACATCTAGTTTAGATAGAGTAAAAAATGCCAATCAAAGGGATATATCAACAACAGAGTTATGCAGCGTCTTCAATTTTTTCTTCTACAAGTGACCATGGACTCTCAGTCCATTATGCCACATCCTTGGTGAAGATTTTGTCAGGTTTGTATAATACTTTCAATTAGCTTCCTCTTACACATGACAAAGAGGACTTCATTCCTTGTTAGGAACACAACAAAAAAGTCACAAACTCATCTTCAACAACTTTGGATCAACATCACTCTAGTCATCTTCATATTGGAAGTCACAACTAACTTCTTTACATCATGGATCAAGACATGCTTCCATTAGGCTGATCTTATCTCCTCCCTTTGAGTCCAAATTCTCATTCAATAATGAGTCTTCTTGCCTTTGTTCTTCCATCCTTCTTTATCTGCTGCCACAACCCTGACAATCTTCATTATGCACCTGCAATCCTCACTACGAGGCAATGGAAGAACAAATCCATCCAAGCAAGATATACAAGGACAGAGACTAATAACTAAAAACAACAACAACAATAACTATAAGTACTTATCTCTTGAGAGTGTGCCAACTCCCTCTTGATCTTAATTTTTTCAGATCCACTCAACTTTTTCCACATCATCAAGGAGATAGCCTTGTTCACATTATCACGGAGTTGTCCTCGTTCACATCATCATCAAGGAGACAAGGAGTCCTCATCATCAACAAGGAATTAACTTCATTCACATCATCAAAAAGGCCACATTATCAGGGAGTTTGTATCATCAAGGATTCCACATCTTCGTAAAGGAGACCACATATCATCATCAAAGAGTTGACCTTGTTCATATCATTGTCAACGACTTCGTTCCGTTTCATTATCAATGTGTCTATATCATTTCAAGAGATCCACATCATTAGGAAATCCACATTATCAAGGAGTCCACATCATTTACAAGTCTACTTCATCAAGAAAAAAAACATCATCAAGAAGTTTAGGTCGTCAAGAAACCCACGTCATCTTATTGACCTTAGCCAAATCAACCTCATCGATGACCACATCATCAATAACGATATATAAGAAAGAAATTCAAGATACTCATCTATTGTTAACATGGCATCTCCCTCTTAATCTTCAGCCTTTTTGAATCCAACCTGCAAATCAGCTCCATCATCAAGATATCAAATCCTTTTAGAGACCAAGGTTTCTTCTTTTGAGCAGAAGCAATGAGTCATAAGGGTTTCGACTCATTCTTGCATGATTAGACAAGGGTTTTGGCCACAGACCTTAGGACATTCCTCATCAAACCCTTACTAGGGTTTTGAAACCCAAAATATTTCAAAAACATTCTAGATTTGCAAACAACAATAATTTAATCCGACTTTTGGGTCATGATGTGCCAACCTTGCTCTTGACATTCTTGCAACTCTTTTACCATAACAATAAAGTTACAACTGAGTTGCCTTTGCAACAAACTTCATCATTCAGATCAAATAGTCATGTGAGCACTTAAGAGAGACATAAGGCATGCGTCCATTATACTTTGGTAACTTAGTCATCGAGACCCATCAGGGTTATATGACAACAATATAAAACATCTTGGTTTAGAAAAAAACAAATCAATACTTCTCATCTTCCAAACCCTAGGCCTTTCTTTTAGTTGCCATATAATACTTTTGTTCCTCAGGGCAATGATTACACATTTGCAAAAACTTATGCATAGGTACGCATGCACAAGAGTAGCATTCCACTAGGAGAGATAGACTATGTCGTCTTAAAATATTCCATATGTCAAAATACCCTAGGGTGCTCACGTCATGGGGCTGAAACCATGCTAAAACCTACCTAATAAAACCCATGAAAAGACTTGAACTATGTGGAAAGGGTTATATATACAATCATTGTGCCAGAATGTAATTCATGAAATAAGCCCCAAATCACTAGGGTGCTCCTTGACCAAAGTCATATGCAATACAACGGTTAGATCATCATGTTGAAATGAATCATATGAGAGAGCAAGCAGAGGCGTGAAGTATGAAAGGAACAACAATTGATAAGTCATCAAGCCTCTTCCAACACAAAACACTAGATGATAATACTATCTTCAGAGTTCAAACTAATGGGTGTGTTACCCACCACCAGTGGGTGAGACCCCATAGGAGAGTTTTCCTCCTAGATTTGTCTTCAGCCGACAGTCAGCAGCCTTTCTCAGTCACCAGTGTAGTTGATGTATTGTCCCAGTTGATCTCCATTCCTTGAGCTAGTCAAATGTCCCCTCGCCCATCTGTCGAGAACATATATTTGAAGATGGGTCATCCAATCCTAATTGTATGTCTTTCATTGTGCAATCAAGTGCTTATGCTTGTTTTTCCTTGGGCACTTTGGGTATGGATTATTGGGTGACCTGGAAGGCGGGAGGGTTTGACTGTTGTTTTGTTCCCTCACCTCAAATGGGGGGTTAACCCTCAGCGCTAGTCTCGTGGGCTCTCCCCTATTGGCTTATAGCTTTGGATGGGCACTACTTGGGAAAACCTGATTTCGATAGCACGTTCCCGTTTTCCCATTTCACATTTTCATTCCCCTCCGCACATTACATGCCCTATTTTATCATCTTCCCTCTCTGGGTTCACAAGGCTTTGGTACTCCCCCTCCCCTTGTCCACATGTCGAGGTTGGGCCTAGAAAAGTTGCCCCAAAGTTTGATGCATCTAAAAGAAAGGATAAAAGCATATCATGGCCACAATGAAAGAAAATGAATATTACAAAATGCAAAAGATGGTCGGGACATTAGAAATAGCACGTGGGAAAAAGCCAAACATGAGTTCTACCCCTTCATTATGGCCATCACCCTGGTTCCTAGGGCCCTGTTACCACTCAATTTAGCAGGGGTCCTACGAGGGGTTCCAAATGGGCAACTACTAGACCAAGTGGCAACATGGGACAAAGATCCACTGTCACCTCAATCAATGTCCCCTGCTCTTTGCGGACTTTCATTGATGGGAGGAGTCCAGAATAAAGGAAATTACTATAAATGGTATATCAATGATGGAAAGGTGGTGATTTTAAAAGCCCATTCACAGGAAAGGCTCAGATGATAGAGCTTACTTTCTTTAGAAGCAAGGTGTAAGGATCTCCAAGAAAGGCTTAACGGGAAGCCTAGACCTAAGGATTAAGGATAATCCTTGATAAGGGATGCCCTAGACCATAGGAGAAGAGGGTTCCTAAGATGTTCCTTGTGGAATTAGAGTGAGAAAGGGTGTGGGACCACAAATGAGCCCAAGTGGACCTAAACAAGGTCAACGGTTTCAGGTGAAACTTCAAACAAAAGGTCTTGACCAAGTAAGGGAGGAGAAAAGGATCAAGGAAATTAGATTTGACTTGAGTTTTTAATACAATGATCCTTGATGAAGCCACTAACCAAGGAAATGTAAGGCTAAGAACGAAGTTGGAGCTAGGGTTAGGGATAATTCCAAATCTAGCCACAGGAAGTTCTTCAAAATTTGTGAGGTCTTAGAGGACACCCCATCGCAGTTGTAGTCCAATTCTCTCTTGAAATGGATGGTTGTACTGGATTTCATGTGATGCCCTAGGAAACCCCTAGGGTTAGGGCTTAGAGAAGAGAGAAGAGGTGAAAAAAGTATTTGTTGAGGTGATCACCAAGGATAGGATCCGTGCCTAGCCTATTTGGAGAATGGAGCCAATGTGCTTTCTACCTTTGGGATGTTCGTACTCAATCAAGGAGTCCTCCAAGAACTTGTATAGCCCTAAAGGCAACTACTAGGTTACCAAGGAATTTATACTTTTTGTTCCAGCAATTTGATGATTTATCAAGGCAATTACGAAAATAATGTACCCCTAGGAACATTCATTCACTATACCCAAACATGTAACATATGCATTTCCTCACAATATCAACAATTTGACTAATTCACATTAAATTAGGGCAAAATTTCAGATTTCATGAGCAACAATTCCATACATTATACATGTATATAATAAAGAGAGAAAAATAGATCTTGGAAAACACTTAAAAGTATAGCGAGTATATCCAATCATCAAATTGAGATAGAATCGAAGCTCGAAGACCAAGAAAGATATGCAAACATCAAAATGCATCAAAGATTCTCCAATTTGTTCTTAAAGAGGTATACTGAAATTCTCAAGAGAGAAAAGAAATCCAAATCCAAGTGATGATGAATGAGAGAGAATGCCTCTCCTCTATTTACATAATCCTCTAAGGGATTCAGATAACCTATTTTAGCCCAATAATAAAATAATGTGCAAAATAACATTCCCTGGTGACAAGCCCACCAAGATAGCTCCATAACATGAAAAATAAGCCTCTCAAAAGGGCCAAAATGATAGATAAATAGCTAGGAGAGCCATTGGAAGGCCTAGTGGAGTCCAACATGTGCCAAAATGAGTGGAAGGGCTCCAAATATAGTGATAACGGGGGTGCCCCCTTGATCTCCAAGCAAATGACCTGTTGTGCTCCCAAGTGGCTGTGGGGGCACAAAAATATCCTCATGGGTCTCCGAGTAGATCGATCAAGCCTGTATCCCATCAGTAAGTGCTAGAACAATTATGCAAGCCTTCCCTTTGTCTCCTATGGTGAAACACAACCCCATTTGGGCTCTAGATCAACTGCCAAGTGTGTGGTGCATGTGTGTAGCCGGCTGGGCAAGGTGGTCTAGGTGCATCATCATTATCAAATAGGTGGAACACAAGCAAGTAATGGATGGTACTAAAGGATTCCATGGCATGGCTATCTGCTTTATGCTATAGTGGAGGCCCATGTCTCTCAATGCACACCCTACAAATGCCAATATGACCCTTTTGGAGGGCTTGGACCCCATATAGGGAGACCAAACCCTAGGATGAAGACCCACCTGCAGTGCTGTATAAGATCCAATGTGTCTCCTAACCTTCCAGTACAACAAATCATTATTGTAATTGAGCAAATTAGCTTACAAGTCATGGAACCAAGTGGGCACTTCATAGTGGCACACCCTTCCATAATGGGCTTTAGAGTGTACAGGTGTCTCCAAGTTCAAGAAAGAGGTTAATCATGGACCCTATTATGTGGTTTCAACCAATAAGGGAGTGATAGGCACATGGTACATTTGTCATATGGTAGGGGTCATGTGATATAATGATGGAACAGAGTGGGGCATCGGGGAAGGCTTCGAGACACATGCCATGGTATAAGGGTAACTATGATGAGGAAGGCCCACACTTGGTGTATAGATGTAGGAGGGAGCAATCGTGGTACATGAGTTACCTCAACCTTTTTTTTTCCACCCTTCTTCATATGCCTTTTTCTTTTTATTGTTTTTTCTTTTATAAATGCTCGGGGCTTCAGGGGATGAGAGCATGATGTGAATGATATAACAATGAAAACCACCTTTAAGGTTAGGCAATTCATCGCCCACCGGGGGTAAGGACAATCATGGGTTCCTTAAGGATGCACGGGCTCAATATGAGGGGCCCTAGGAACCAGGGTGATGACCATAATGATAGGGGTAAAGCTCGTGTTCGCTTTTGCCCACGTGCTAAATTTGTATGTCCCGACCATCTTTTATGGTGCATTTCCTGTTGAGAGTGGCCAAATTATGCTTTTTATTTTCTTTTTAGTTGCATCAACCTCTGGGGCATTGTTCCAAGCTTGACCCAAAGTGTGGACAAGAGGAGGGGCAGGCTAACTCCTTGTGGACCAAATGGAGTCATGGACAAATGTGGATCCGAATGGGAAACATGTGAAAATGGGATATAATGAGCGGAGGCGAGTGATGTATGTGATGTCGAGAAGCGGGACCACGTATCCAAACTCGGGGTTTCCCATGTAGTGCCACTCCTAAAGCTAGTAGCCAATAGAGGAGATCCCATGGGACTAGGATACAAGGTTAACCACCAATTTGGACAAGGGGTCAAGAGTACAAACCAAACCCATTCTTTTTGCCGAATCCCTACACTAATCCATGTCCAAAAGTGTCCATGATAAGTAAGCAAAAATACCCAACTACATAATGAAAGCCTGTTAAGTTTAGGTATGTTCTATGCTTAGAGCAGTTTATTTCAATTTTCATAGTTAGCTCAATATCTTTTCCAGATTAGCAATCACATTAGCATTAAAGTAAACTATAGATAGAACATAAACATAAATCGCAGAAGACAAGCCAAGACAAGAGGACACAAGATGTGGCGCTAGCCAGGGACAAACCCCAATGTGGGGAAACCCTTGATCAATTCTTCTTTTATGGTCTTCAATAGCTCAACAAAGAAAGAGAGAGAGTACATTTACAACAGGAGTCAACACTTTGACTTATCTAGATAAGAGCAGAGATAATCTCTAGGAAGATGATACATGAGATCAGTTGAAGACATGCTACTTCAACTGATTTCCCAAGGTGACTCCTTCACCTTTCATTGTGATGCATCTCGTCATCATGCTGCACCTCACCGTGCTGCACCATGCTACACCCATCATCACAATGCTGCATCTCATCATGCTTTACTAATCATGACTGTACCCATCATTGTACTGCATCTCCTCTTGCTGCACTATGCTGAGCTCTTCATTGCACTACGCTGCACCCAAATGCATGCTACAATACCTCAGCATCCTGTTGCTGCTTCCATGTTGCAATACCTTAGCATCCTGTTGCTACTTCCATCACATCATGCTGCATTATGTGTCACTGTGCTGCACCCTTGTTACTGTGCACTATGCTGCATTGTCATACAACTGTAGTATACCATGTTGCTGCTTCCATCACAACATGTTGCACTATGTATCATTGTGCTGCACACCTTTTCATTCATTCATGCTGTCTTTAGTACGTTACTGTCCCATGCTGCCCACGCACCTTATTCCATTGTGCTGCACCTAAATATCACTGTGCTGCACCGAAGTCAAACTTTAATCCTCCATGCTGCTGGTTATGGCTTGCGGCCTAGCCCAACAGCAAGACAACCCAACTATCTTTAAATATTCTCTTGCACACTCAACAATTAAGGTACATGAGACCCCTCCTAAGACTGCGGTCTAGAACAGTGTTAAGGTCTTCACCATAACTTCAACTTGACTGCGTTTAGGGCAGCTTCAATATAACAACGTACATGACTATTACCTAGAACCAAGACAGAGTAGAGGGCAACTAGATCCATGTCAGCGTTTAGGTCTCTCTTAGGTGGCATCTTCTTTAGGCAGCATAGCTTCTTCTTACCCAAGACAGTAACTATGTCTAGGGCATCTCCTTTCCCTTTAGTCCTGTGGCTAGGGCATTTTGCCTTCATGACTGTGTTAGGGACAACATTAGGTCAATTATGACTGTGCCTTGATCTCGTAGAGAACAACAATTAGGGCATCTCTTAGCCTTGCGTTTGCGACACTGTTCTTCCAATTATGACAACGTATTAAGATCAGATCAAGGTTCTCTTCTTGCTGTGTTTGAGGGTTTCTTTTATGAAAACTTTAGTGCTTCTCTATACTAGTGTTCAACCCTATCCTTGCTGTGATATAAGAGCCTCCTTTTTGGGTAGCTAAGATTCTTTTCCATGAATGTAGATGAGGGCAGCATATAGATCTCTTCGTCTAGGGCTAGGGCAAACCTCCTAGATCAACATATTCTCTTAGGGATTCTTCCTTCCATTAAAACCCAAATGAATGGAGAGGAAGAGATCACAAGAGAGTTGTGAGTGTGTCCAAATGATTTTCAAGGCACCTCTGTTTATACTAAAACGTTGAGCACATGTGGGGTTTATTTGGTTGCTGGCCGACCTTGACAAATTGTCCCATAACACAAATAAAATCATATCTCCATGAATACTTATCGGAATCGGATGATATTTAGATCAATCCTAAACCTCTCGATGAGAGGGATCCAAGAAAAATATCAGTTGCCATTAGTAAGATGACCCACATGGAGTTTGGCCCTAGTTGCTAATTTTAACACTCCCTCTCAACTAGGGAGAACTCCATTCGCTGATCCATCTGTGAGACTGTACTATCTCTGCTATCAGTGCCCTGCAATGCTCTACTCTGCTATGCTGAACCATGAAGAAGAAGAATTGATCGAGAATGTCTCATACCATTCTTTACTCACCCAAAGTCAATTTTGTTGATCCCAGATCAATGTCACAAGAGAATGTCTCAAACCACTCATACAGATCCCAGATCAGTTACATTGATCCCATATCAATGGAGGTCATCCTAGCATAGGGATTACGGTAGATACAACAATGCATCCATCGATAGTACTACTATGGTCCCTAACCCCATTTCCCTACGCATTGATCAGATGAGAGGTACTTCCCATGAGTCCCAGACTGCATGTGTAGGATGCCTCGACAAGAGAACCAATCATCCTATCCCTAAGTTGCCTCGGGGTATCACAGGGGAAGGCTGAGCCATTCACTTTGTACACAGTGCACCATCAGGGGAGGGTGAGTTACCCTATGGTCGTGTGTTGTTCCAGTAGTACCCCAAGCCCCCAGGAGCTCCCAGAGCTCAATGCATGCAACATGCAGGACCCTCATAAGAGGGTCCCTCAATGACTCCAAGTCATTCGGGAAAGTCACAAATTTGACCTTTCCCTGGGGCTTTGACAGAATGTCTGCGATGTGTACATCAGTCTCAATGCGATGGAGCCTCCTCGCTCATCGACGTACCATATCCCTGATAAGGTAGTATCTGATGTCTATCTGCTGGAGAAATCATAGAATACGTGATTCCTCAACAATCGAATCCTCGCCCTGGTTGACACAAAAGATCACTATGGTATCCATCATGTGTACAAACAGCTCACTGAAGAGCTTCCACAACCAGGCAGCTTCATACGAGATCATACTTGTAGCTATGTAATCTGTCTCGGCAGTGCTTATAGCAACCGACTTCTGATTCTTGCTCATCCATGATATCGAAGCAAAATCCAAAGAGAACCAGCACTCAGAAGTGCTCTTGTGATCCTCCACGCTACTTGCCTAGTCAACATTCGAATAATCATGCAGCTTCACATTTCCGGCAGTGTATCTCAATTCATGAGAGATTATGCCCCGAAGATATCTCAGAAGATTCTTGGCACCAATCTAGTGAGGCTCAACCATATATGAGCTCATCATGCTAATTGCAAAACATATGTCCGGACAAAAGTTCACCAAGAACATCAATGCGAATGCGTTTATGAAACTCAAAAGCATTTCCCAAATCTGGTCCGGCATCACTACCATATAACTTCTTGAAAGTTAAGATCCTCGAGTTAGTCACAGGGTTGCAGTTTACCATTCCACATCCGGAATCCAACTCCCTCTTACTTCTGCAAATGAGAGGGTCTACACTTGTTAGAAATAGGTTGCCCTCATAAGGTGCTAGTATGAGAGGTCTATCATCCACAACCTTCAAGCAAAGGTTTTGATCGACTTCACTCCTAGTGAATCTCAGCTTCATCAGACAACTATCAATCCTCTCATACTATGCCCGGGGTGTTTTGCTTCAAGCCGTAAAGGGCTTTCTTCCACCTGTATACATGAGATTCCCGATCATAAATCTCAAACTCCTCAGGTTGTTCCAAACCTGTGGACCTGCTACATAAGGGGAATGGTCCCCTTGTAAGATTTTCACTCGGTACATCTTAGACATGTACCTTCATGCTCTTCTTGAATTCAGGGATCCCTATCACCATCTGACTCACATTGGGTAGGGCCCCATAAGTAGACCTTCGGTGTTATAGATGAGATATGTCAATTGACATGATCCCCAATGGACCATCCTGCAACTTGATACAAATTGCAAACCTTGAACCCATGAGGAAAAGCATCTTTGAAAATTCTATTTTCAAACATGTACCTTTCCATCAATGAATGCCACCCTAAAACCTTTGACTTCCATTGCTGAAATGGACACCAGGTTCTTCTTGCTATCAGGTACATAAAAGAGATTCTGTAAATGAATCGAGTTACCCTCATTCAATTGAGGGGTAACATTTCCTACACCCTTTCCAGGATAGGTGGCATCGCCTCCAAGTATATTCCCACGATTGTTTCCATCTCTTACCAAATTCGAGAGTTCACGTATCTATCTGATGAAGTGCCTTGAAGCACTATAATCAATAAGCCAGATTCCCATAGAATCTGAAGGAGAGGGTCAATACAAGATAACGATTCTTTATTTTATCAGAAACAACATTTGATTCTTCATACCTGAGGTTCCTTTCTTTCTCTAAAGAGTTGGTCATTTCCTTGATGACCTGCATTACCTAGCATTCCTCTGATCATTGAAGATGTCCCTGGAATGTTTGTTATCATCATGAAGTGATGTGTTCTTGCCATTCAAACACTCGTTCGCATAATGGCCACACTTATTGCAAACAAGGCATCTGCCTTTCTTTCTACCCTTAGATCCAGACTTCCCTTTGAAGTGATCATTAGGTCATCAGAAACTTCCGCTGCGTCATTCTGATAATATTCTCTGCTTTGACTTCACCCTTGATTAATTTGAATAGGGATGAGAAATCCATTGATCCTTTTGTCCTTTCCCAACTGTCTTCAGTGATTGCACTTTCACTCTTGCTTGGGCTTTGTCTTCACCTCAGCTCTGATACCATGTTAAGTTTTGGTATGTTCGATGCTTAGAGCAATTTATTTCAATTTTCATAATTAGTTCAATATCGTTTCTAGATTAGCAATCACATCAGCATTAAAGTAAACTGCAGATAGAACATAATCATAAATTGTAGAAGACAAGCCAAGACAAGAGGACACAAGATGTGGCGCTAGCCAGGGACAAACCCCAAGGTGGGGAAACCCTTGATCATTTTTTCTTTTATGTTCATCAATAGTTTAGCAAAGAGAGAGAGTACATTTACAATAGAAGTCAACACTTTCACTTATCTAGATAAGAGCAAAGATCATTTCTAGGAAGATGATACATGAGATCAGTTGAAGACATGTTACTTGAACTGATTCTCCAAGGTGACTCCTTCACCTCTCATTGTGCTGCATCTCGTCATCATGTTGCACCTCACCATACTGCACCATGCTGCACCATCATCACAATGCTGCATCTTATCATGCTTTACTAATCATGATTGTACCCATCACTATACTGCATCTCCTCTTGCTGCACTATGTTGAGCTCTTCATTGCACTATGTTGCACCCAAATGCATGCTGCAATACCTCAACATCTTGTTGCTGCTTCCATGCTGCAATACCTCAGCATCCTGTTGCTGCTTCCATCACATCATGCTGCACTATGTATCACTGTGCTGCACCCCTGTTATTGTGCACTATCATACAACTGTAGTATACCATGTCGCTGCTTCCATCACAACATGTTGCACTATGTATCACTGTGCTGCACCCCTTTTCATTCATTCGTGCTGTCTTCAGCGCCTTACTGTCCCATGTTTCCCACACACCTTATTCCATTGTGCTGCAGCAAAGTCAAACTTTAATCGTCCATGTTGCTGGCTATGGCCTGCGGCCTAGCCCAGCGACAAGACAACCCAACTATCTTTAAATCTTCTCTTGCACACTCAACAATTAAGGTACATGAGACCCCTCTTAAAACTGCTGTCTAGAACAATGTTAAAGTATTCACCATAACTTCAGCTTGACTGCGTTTAGGGCAGCGTCAATATAACAACGTACATGACTATTACCTAGAACTAAGACAACATAGAAGGCAGCTAGATCCATGACAGCGTTTAGGTCTCTCTTAGGTGGCATCTTCTTTATGTAGCGTAGCTTCTTCTTGCCGAAGACAGTAACTATGTCTAGGGAATTTCCTTTCCCTTTAGTCCTGTGGCTAGGGCATTCTGCCTTCATGACTGTGTTAGGGACAACGTTAGGTCAATTATGACTGTGCCTTGATCTTGTAGAGAACAACAATTAAGACATCTCTTAGCCCTGTGTTTCCCACACTGTTCTTCCAATTATGACAACGTATTAAGATCAGATCAAGGTTCTCTTCTTCTTGTGTTTGAGGGTTTCTTTTAGGACAGTGTTAGGGCTTCTCTATGCTAGCGTTGAACCCTATCCTTGTTGCGATATAAGAGCCTCCTTTTTGGGCAGCGAAGATTCTTCTCCATGAATGTAGATGAGGGTAGCGTATAGATCTCTTTGTCTAGGGCTAGGGCAAACCTCCTAGATCAACGTATTCTCTTAGCGATTCTTCCTTCTATTAAAACCCAAACAAATGGAGAGGAAGAGATCACAAGAGAGTTGTGAGTGTGTCCAAATGACTTTCAAGGCACCTCTATTTATGCTAAAATGTTGAGCACATGTGGGGTTTATTTGGTTGTTGGTTGACCTTGACGAATTGTCCCATAACACAAATAAATTCATATCTCCATGAATACTTATCGGAATCAGATGATCTTTAGATCAATCCTACATCGCTCGATGAGAGGGATCCAAGAAAAATATCCACTGCCATTAATAAGATGACCCACATGGAGTTTGGCCCTAGTTGCCAATTTCAACAAAGCCATACCTTCGGGGTTGGAAGGCCTACCTTCAAACATATGATCATAACAAACGAGTGAGGAAGCATAATCGTTGGCTCAGGTGGCGGGGATGGTGGCACATTGAGCTATCTTGAGGCTGTAAGGGGATGTTGGCTACTAGCTGAGGACCATCGAGGAGAAAAGTTTCTCCTATGGGTGTCACCCACAGGTGTTGGGTAACAGGCCCCATGAGTGCCCCCCACATCATTAAGGAACCCATGCATGTCCCAACTCTTAGTTGGCGATGAATTGCCCCACCTTAAGGTTGTAATCACTGCTTATATTATACACAAGATGCTTGCATTTCCTGGAGCCCTGAGCAGTTAAAAGAAAGAAAAGTCAAGAAAAGAAAATGAAGAAGGTTGAAAAAACCAAGGCTGGGGTAACTCATGTACCATGATTTCTCCCTCCTACATTTATACACCCAAATGTGTGGACATCCCTCATCATTACCACCCTTGAACCCATGGCATTTGGCCTTGAGACCCCTGTGTCCCAATCTAGCTCATCATTATCCACATGGCTCCTATCACTTGTGTTGAAGAATCAAGGGCAATTAGGTGTAGTGTGATTCTTCTTGACTTGATAACAATTTGTGGAGTCTTTTTACTTTTTCTTGTTAGCTTAATCTTCTTCTTCTTATTAATGCATGTGCGTGTATTTCATCAAACTGCTACCAAAAACATAAAAACAAGAAACAAGATGTTGGCTCTCTGCTAGGGCCAAAACCTCTCTTCTCTTGAGAGGAAAACCTTGTGGTAAGTTTTCTCTTATTGAAGCTTCTTTCTAGATCAATGCCAAACCCTAGACCCTTGACTAGAAGATCCTCCAAGCACAAGTCAAGTCCTTCCTTTTCTCTGCACTATGTTTTCCCGACACTTTGTCCACCTTCCGGCACTTCGTTCTCCGACACTTCGTTCTTCCTTCCACTGTTAGTAGATCTTCTAGAAGAGATATTTCATCTTTTGTACTTAGTGATGTCCTTCACCTAATGATACTCCTTTCTTCTCTTGATCATCCGAGTTCCTTCTTGATATATAGTGGTAGGCTTAGTGTGACAACACTGTAGCCCTAATTCTCGCATGTGTGAGAGGTACCCTAGAGAATTAGGGTCATTTTCCTTCGCTAGAGAGATAGGCTTCTTCGCTTGACTTGGGAGGCCTTGTAGGCCAGGTTTCAAACCCAAACGATACTAGTTTATGCACTGTTTGTCCTTGCTGTCATACCCGCAGACTTGACCACCCTTTCTTCGCACGTGTCACTGTTTCTAGCCCTAGAAACAATCCTCTTCACTTCGCTTTTCTCCTCCTTCGCTGCACTAGGAGACCTCTTCTTCTTCCTTCGTTACCCTTTCTCTAGCCTCTTTTCTTCACAGATTTCCGAGTTTCTTGGTTGACGTTGTAATGGAGTGGACAACCTTTATATATAGAGGACTGTCCCTCCTTTTGGGCCGACTTGAGGACTATTTGCAGGCCGACTTGTTATGCTTATTCACACCCAACCCTAACTTAAACGGAGTATAAAAAAAATAGAAAACACACAAAGGAAGCAAATCGACACTGTTTTTGTTTCTCTGCAAGTTTGGGTTGATGGCAGCAACACAGGGAAAAGGAGCAAGGAGCTGCAAGTCGACGACGGAGAGTTTGAGGAATGCAGGGCCAAGATAGCATGCGTTTAGTGGCAGCGAAGAGGAGAAAAGAAGCACGAGCAGGAAGGAATGAAGTTCGAGCTTGGATGTAGATTGTAGGCCAAGGGTTGAGGGAGAAACCCACTCGGATGAGCACGAAGGCAGGTGTGAGAGCAGCTTGGATGATGGTCGAAGGCTTAAACAACAAGGAAAAGGAGCTCACACGGAGGAAATGGAAAGTAGAAGAAGGGACACAGGCGAAGGAAACTCACGCAAAGAAATGGAAGAAGCGAGGTTGAAAAGGAAGAAACCGTGGAGGGTTTCTTGTAGGTTCGAGATGCAAAAAAAACGCAGCAGAAGAAGAGATAAACTTAGATGTGGAGGAGATGTGGAGCAAGGGAGAGCAAGGGTTTGCTGGAGAATGGAGCTGCAGGTTAGGAGATGAGGGGCAAGGGATGAAGACTGCGGGAGAGAGGAGAGCTCGGGCAGAAAGGAGGACACAGATATTGACTGTGAGCTAGGAGAGGAAAAGGGAACAACAAAAGGACAGAGATGAGGAGAAACCCCAAAACGCAGACAAGAATTTTTTTTCGAAATTTTCTAGAGGAGAAAAACACAACAGAGAATGGTAGCCAAAAAAAAATTAAGAAAATTTCCCAGAATTTTTTTATTACAATGATATATTCTTCTGCTTAAAATTTGTTGTCGACTCTTGTAAAAAACCTCAGATTTAAACTCTAAAATCCTCAAACTAAAAATAATTTGGAATAATGCCCCTACAAAATGGTATTGAGGCCAGATCTTACCCTCCAGGGCCTAGATTTGGCTTCAATTTTTTTTTTTGTTTTGTTTTGTTATTTTATCCTTTAGATCTGCACCTACAAAAACGAAAACAAAACACTTAGAACCCAGATATACAAAAATAAATAAAACCCCAGAAACCCAAATCAGAAAACCTAAAAAAAATTACAGGTCTATGCACAAAGATGGTAGATCTATCAGATTTGAGGAGTATGAGTCCAACTCCACTCCCAGATCTGATAATGTAAGGCTCTTAACAGTTAAATCTATCCATTTTCCACAATTGTTTAAAAATAAATTTTGAAAATTTTAGAGATGTAGTCCAGAAACACCCTGCGGGAAAAATAATTTAATCTTAAGATAAGTCCCAGAGTTTATGTGAAGTAGGCTCTTCAGAAAATATACACTAAGAGTTGGCTAGTCCAACCGAGAACTATCCCCAAACGCTCAATGAAAACTCGAAAGATCTCCTGCAAACATGATCCGGATCTTGGGAGGAGGCCTCCAAGATTTAAAAGATTGAAATGAATCTTGGGAGGAGAGACCCCCAAGTTCTGAAAACTTGAATTGCCAGAAGAAAAATAGGAGAATGCCCAATAAACAAAACCACAAAGAAACTTTTTATTAAAACCGATAATAACTGTAAAGGCTACATTGTGGCGGACAATCTGTCATTTTACAAAATGTGACTTGTTACTTATAGTATTTTTCAGTTACAATATCACAGGTCAATTCCATGGGTGAATGAATACCATGGGTGGATTTTACAATACCACGGGCGGATGCCATTTACAATACCATGGGTAAATTCCATGGGTCGATGAATAATATGGGTGGATGAGTACCATGGGTTGATGCCATTTTCCATTTGGATCATTCCTCCCTCCTTAAAAGCAATGTCCCCATTGCGATAATTCCCTCCTGCAAAGCCTTTGTTTGAATATGAAGAGCCACTGAAGATAAGGGTTTTATGTGGTTAACCCATAACCATGATAAACGAAGATCCGAGGATAGAGATACCCTGTAATGCTTGTGACCAACTGTGATGATGACAATGTGCGGCCTAGCAAATGGACTCCGATGAAGTGTGGGTTTGTGGATGACCCATAACCATGACGAACGAAGATCCGAGGATAGAGATACCCTATAATGCTTGTGACCAATTGTGATACTGACAGTGTGCGGCCTAGCAAATGGATTTCGATGAAGTGTGGGTTTGTGGATGACCCATAACCATGACGAATGAAGATCCGAGGATAGAGATACCCTGTAATGCTTGTGACCAACTGTGATACTGACAATGTGCGGCCTAGCGAATGGACTTCGATGACAAGGATTTTATGCGGTTGACCCATAACCGTGATGTTGGTTGTTGATGAAGTAGCAGGTACCTACATAGCCTGGGGTGGGAGGGCACGTCTCCAAATAACCCAAGCCGAATGCTGCTATGTTAAAACTGATGAAATTCGCTCCGAATGCTGCTCCATAATTAAAATGGACATAACTCGGCCAATATAACTCAGAATATTTATTATAACCTGTTTTTGGAAGCAGAAGGATCGTTTTGCATCTTCCCATGTGTTGTAAATCTTTAGCTGGACACCCTAGAATCTCTGATTTGCGCTGCAATGTTTTTTGCTGTCACAAAAGTTCTGAAAAAATAGTTGATTTTAAATCAATGATATCTCCCACATCCGAACTCTGATTAGACCTATTTTTTTTTGAAATTGGGTGATTTTTCAAGAGGAGCTCAGATCTACAATCTGTTTTCTGAAATTCTGCACCAAAAACTTCAAAAAATGATAGGAGAGTCGTCGTCCACCAATTGTCGTCAGAAAAAATTCTATAACATAGCTGATTTTAAATTAGCGATATCTCTCTCATTCGGACTCTGATTCGGCTGATTTTTTTGTTTGAATTTTGGTATTTTTTCACAAGGAATCCAGATCTGGTATTTGATTTTGTAAATTTTGTACCAAATGTTTCATATCTGATCTGCAAACTCGCCGCCCAAAAACATCCTGCAAAAAAATGAAAAAAGAAAAATTTTTCCCGCTTGGCCGAAGAAAATGCTTTGTGGAGGATGTAGCACATGCCTGAAGTTTGCTGAATATTGCTGCAAAATTTGAAACTAAAATATGCATCAAACCCTCATTCCCATGGAATCATAACCTGCTCTGATACCACTGATCCGGATCTTGGGTGGAGGCCTCCAAGATTTAAAAAATTGAAATGAATCTTGGGAGGAGAGACCCCCAAGATCTGAAAATTTGAATTTCCAGAAGAAAAATGGGAGAATGCCCAATAAACAAAACCACAAAGAAACTTTTTATTAAAACCGATAATAACTGTAAAGGCTACATTGTAGCGGACAATTTGTCCTTTTACAAAATGTGACTTGTTACTTATAGTATTTTTCAGTTACAATACCACGGGTCAATTCCATGGGTGAATGAATACCATGGGTGGATTTTACAATACGACGGGCGGATGCCATTTACAATACCATGGGTAAATTCCATGGGTCAATGAATAATATGGGTAGATGAGCACCATGGGTTGATGCCATTTTCCATTCGGATCAAAACACTAGATCAACTATCAAATCAAGTAGAAAAATAGAACAACAATGAAATTTTGAAGAAATAGAGATACTTGCAATTTCGATTAAAATTAAAAATGTTACGCTAGATCCAATAAACTAAATAAGATACCTGTATTAAGATTATTCTAAAAGAGCTATTGATCGATAGTTTTCACATGACATTTAGCAGAAATTAAAACAATGTTACCATAAATTTATGTAGAGGAACACCACAGCACCTTGAAACCCCAAAGACTTTTGCATTAATTCAAAAAAATATACAAGAGATCTTGAGAGCTTAGTACACGATCCAGAGATCGGATGGATTGACTGACAAATGACCTCCTATTTAAAGATAAATCCTGTAACGGCTAGTTCGAGTGGTTCTCATCAAAGCAATCTTGACCGTTGATGAAGGTTAAAATTTCTTTTAATTTCATCCGTCGAAATATTTAAATTTTGAGGAAATTTGAAATTTTTATTTAAGTGCATTTTAATTAACTTAGAAATAATTTTTTTGAGTTAATCTTCCAAAAAATTTGACTTTGACTTAACCCCCAGGGATCAAAGGTTTAAAATTTATCAAAATAATTATTTTACCTTAGTCCCGAGACCTCTTAAAATTTAATTTTTTAGGACCGACAAATTTTGCCTTTGAAGAATTTAAATTTACTTAGGACCTAGAATTATTAAATTTCTAGCTTAGGATTTTAATTAATTTTGGGCTAGAAAATTTAATTAATTAACCTATGAGAGGATAAATTATTTTTCCAACCCTCAAGACACTTTACATCATGATTTTCATATTTTTTACCTCATAAGGGGGAAAACCCATTTGTAATAGACCCTCAGACTACCCATTTCTGCGACACAAGTATAATCCAACAGACCATGTAATTTGTAATAAAATAACCCTAACTAAATAGTTAACATTATTCCCAAATCACTTTTACATAGACTCGATTTAGAACACTGGGACTCGCCTAAAGATCCCAGCGACAAAATCCATTCCAGCTTTGGGGTAAGACTGGAGGAAAAAAATTTGTTGATTATTTGAAAATGAATCGGTGAAACGAAAAACGTCCTAGAATGGAGATTGTCACTAAAAAGGTAGGTTTACTTAGGTCGTTACATACATGAGACGGGTCTGCTGAGATTATTTACATTATACACATGCAGAATGGGTTTACATAACACATCTTGGAAGTCAGGCTGATGATGATAGCTGGACGACATGGACACATCGATCATGCGCTATCTCTTTTGTGAAAAAGGGGGTGTATTGCTATGGGGTTGTTGGCACGGAGTGGTCAACACCCATGAAAGGAGATATCAACATGGTAGTTAGGGATGACATCTATTAGGTGTACATCTAAAGAACTTAGTTTCTACTCCCAAAGACTCTTGGCCCTAAGATGGCCTTTTATTACGATCATTTCAAGCAGGTGTAGGATTATCTCATTGTTTGTCTTCACCATATTTGACTCCATTGGGTACATGGCCTTAGGATTGCCTTTATCAAGTTGTAGGTTTACTCCCACCATTTATGGATTAAGATAGACCACCACATTCCATGGTTTAAGAGTATTTGCTAGATTTTCCTTCTCCATGAGATTGAGCTTGAGGAGTACTTTGTGTTCATATTTCCCATATACTGAATTAATTGGGGTAGGTTCCACTGCTTCTTCTGGGACTTGGGGGTCCCTTGTGGCTTTCTTTTGCTACCCTGACCAAATATGCCTAGCTTTATACATCTATGAGGTGATGATCCACATATGGGAGACTTTATGTGGCCTTTCTAGAGTCTGGAGCCAATACTACTAGATTCATCACCATTTTTTTGTTTTTGGATCAACGTGCTAGATGCCATAGCCATTTGTCTAACTTTTCACTTCTTGAGCCTGTTGGTGGCAAATTTGTAATGTTACTTTTTTTGGTGCTCCTTATGGCGTCGATAGGATGGACTTTCAGGGTTGGGGGTAGACAGGTCACAGGTGCAGGTTGGCGTCCTCACCAGGGGATTTTGGAGGGGTTTTGAGGAGTTTTAATTAGGTTTGATGGCATTCGCTTGGTATATTCGATCATCCGCACAATTTGCCTTTCATTCCGTGGCATTCTGACAACTTTCGAAAAACAAAGTTATGAATGGGCTTGACTCAATTAATTACACTAAAGGTGGCATTTCAGGAGGATTACTTGGACCAACACCTTAGTGTAATAGCTCGTTGGAACCGGAATGAGAAGATCTACAAGACACGATGGTTAAAAGTGATTGTCAATGATCTGAGGAGGCATGGTGGCCAATTTACCCTTTTCCCACATTAAAAATAATATTTTAATTGAAATAAAAGAGGAAAAATGCTCCATAATTAAAATAATAATAAAATTGGAGGTTCTCGAGGGGTCCATCAGATTTATAAAAGAGGAGGAGGAGGCCATTAGAGGACATCTTGGATTTGTGAATTCTTCCTGTGGAGAGGTTTGAGAACTCGATTCTCTACTTCCTTGGTAGCTCCAAGATAGAAACCCTCAGGTGATTTAGTGAGATTGGGTGAACACCCATCTCCACTTGGTGAATTCATCCAAAATTCATAGGAGAGCTTAGCAGTGGCAGTTCAGTTCAGTTCTGGAGGTCGGTGCAGTGCAACAGATTATCGTGGAGACCAACATTTATCTTAGCTATTTTGGTTGTATATGCATGTAACCCTAGTTTATCCATTATAATAAAAGTTGAGAATTTTCCTATTCATTGTGTCATTGGATTGTAGTGCTCTGTTTGTTTTATTTTACATGGAAATCTTCTGTTAAATGAATGATAATTTAGTGGTGGAATTTGGGTTGAGTTCGATTTCTGCAAATTTAACAAAACATCTCATTTGGGACATTACAGTGGTATCAGAGCATTGGTCTTGGCTCAACCTGCGGGTGTTCAGCTGCATCTATTATTGTTAGAAGGTTCGCTGGAGAAGTCGAAAACCCAGTGCTTGAAGCAAAAAAAATGAATTTACTAAAGGAGCTCGACACTTTTTTTTGTAAATGTCCTACAAATTTTTGCAGGGACAATAAAATTCGACAAATTGAGCCACACATATTAAAATAAAAAAGTGCGTGTGAATTTAATCAAAATTGTTGAAGTGGTGGCATATTATTTCCAAGTGCGGCCTTTGAAAATCAAAGTTGAAGTTGTGGCATATTATTTCCAGGTGGGGCGTTTGAAAATATCATAAGCAATTATTTAAAAAGGGTCGTATTAAAATTCAGTGATGTATGTTTAGCCGATTTCTTTCAAGGGCCAAAATTAATTTTTGAAAAGGGCCGTAACATTTTATTAAGGTGGCGTAAATATTTCTATTCTTTTGAAGGGCCAACTAGTTATTTGCAGGCAGCGACGACATCATTTGAGCCGAAATTTAATTATCCTATGGGAGCCTATTTTTATGTTCGAATTGCATATTCACGTATGGTATAGAATTCATGTGCCCAAGAATTTCTAGGTAGCCGAATTTCAGCTTCAAGTAATCTGAAGATTGTTGGGAAACTGAGCACTACTTTCTGCAGGGAGATAAAGGGCCAAGTACCCACATTCTCCAGATCTATAGGGCGCAAGGCCAAATCCATTGAAGGCGTGTTTCCCTAAGAGTCAAAATACATACTAGTGAGCCTGTAGCAAATCGAATCATGGATATTGGGCCGACTCAATCTGATAATGCCGTAGAAGTAAAGGGACATAGTGGGAGCAAAGTCGTGAAACTAGGGAGCAAATTGGATGCCAAGTTTTAGCAATGGGTCAGGAAAATTCGTTGAGGGTTGAAGCCATAAGGCTTGGCTTATTAGAGAGGATCACATCACCACTGGAAGTTAAGTCATCGCACACGTGGAATGAAATTCTTCAGCATTGGAGATTGGAAATCCAATGCCGAGGTTAGAAATTGGAATTGTGGTCTCCTTGTTAATCTTCAAGGCCGAGAATTTATTCTTTGCAGGAGAAAGCGTGATGCTATGAACAAACGTGAAAAGAGTCGGATCCTGTTGAGATGTGCAGCGAGAAGCCGACTCAAAATTATGGTTTGCAATAGCAATTGAATGAACAAGCTCGAGGGTATTGTCACTGGACAAAGATTGAGCACTTGGGTGGAGTTATGTGTTTCCTTGTAGTGGAGGTCGACGAAGGTGCGTCCGTCGAGAAAATTCGTTGAACTTGTTGTGGCCACATAATCGAGTAAGTCGATCCTTGCATACGTGGATGGTCAATTGAGCCTACATATGTGGACGGTCAATTGAGTCCTAACTAGTTAATTGTATCAACAAATTGAGAAGGGACGAAAGTCAAACGCTCACCTGACAGAAAGTCTAATTTGTTGAACAGAGCATGGTGCGAGATGAACAAAGCCACTGGAGGAGCAGCGTTCAACGACACTCTTGGAGCTGGAACTTTACCTAGATTGTTTGCCGTGATTCCTTGTCAAACTCAGGTCAAATCTCTTCTTGGTTTACTGATTGAGTGGGACAACTATAGAGGTTGACACCATAGTCATAATATGGGCCAGAATTCATTACTAAAGACATATATCAGTTAGAGCAAGGCACAAGTTTATCCACTGCTGTAGTGTCATGTGGCGCGCTCGTGGCTGGAGAAGAGGTTATTGGGCAGAGAAATGGAAGGATTGTTTCCCTATGTGTTAAGTTATGGTATGTTCTATGCTGATAACAATTTACTTCTTTTTCTTATTATATTCCACAGATTAGCAATCACATGTACATAAAGTGCAGATAGAACATTAAACGATCGACAGAAAACAAGCCAAGACAAGAGACACAAGATGTGGCGGCTAGCTAGGGACAAACCCCACAATGTGTGGGGAAACCCTTTGATCAAATCTTCTTTTATCTTCAATAATTCAGCAGAGAGAAACAGTACAATGAATCTGATTCATATCAGCAGTAGCAAACCCTAGATCAGCAGCATCAGCATTAGCAGCTTCATTATTAAACTAGGGCAGACGATATCTCACAAACCGACCGTCGGATTGACTTCATTCCACCACCAAGAGTTTCGACTTTCAGAGGAGGTTCAGATGAACCTACAGCGCAGTTCAGATGAGATCTTCTAGGCCACGCAGGTCAATCTTTACTTATGCAGTTTCAACTTCAAATTTCAGCAGTTTCCGGCTTCAAACTAGGGCAGTCGATATCTTGCAAACTGTTCATCAGATTGACTTCATTCCACCACCAAAAGTTGCAGCTTTCAGAGGAGGTTCAAATGAACCTACAGCGCAGTTCCAAAGAGGAGATCTTCTAGGCCTCGCAAGTCAATCTTTACTTCTGCAGTTGCAGCTTCAGTTTCAGCAGTTTCCGGCTTCAAACTAGGGCCAGTCGTTATCTTGCAAACCATTCATCGGATTGACTTCATTCCACCACCAAAAGTTGCGGCTTTCCGAGGAGGTTCAAATGAACCTACAACACAGTTCCAAAGAGGAGATCTTCTAGGCCACGCAAGTCAATCTTTACTTCTGTAGTTGCAGCTTCAAATTCAACAGCTTCCGGTTTCACATGTGAGAGAGAGAGAGACCCATTTCAGCGGCAGTAGAGAAAGAGACTCATATCTGCGCAGTAGAGAGAGAGAGAGATGTGATGAGATGAGATGCAAATGAGGAAAAGTCCTCTTATATTTATACACAACGTTGGAGGGTGAATAGATGTGACTGTTGGGTTTCTGAGCCTACATGAGTTTTAGGTCGGCTTGATAATAATTCCATAATCAAAATAAATTCATATCTCCATGAATACTTATCGGAATCGGATGATATTTATATCAATCCTACACCTCTCGACGAGAGGAATCTAATGAAAATATTATCAGCCATGAATAAGATGACCCACATGAAGTTTTGGCTTGGTTGCCAATTTTAACACTATGTGCAAATTTGTTGAAGAAAACTCCAAATCTGAGCATGGCATTGAGGCTACACTCTTATACTACATACCAGGTTCCTTTCTTGTGCCTATGCACCCTCCTGTTTGAAGTAAATCTGTAGCAATTATTTGTTATTCCTTAAACGTGACATGATATTTTAAATTGCTGGATATCTAGTTTATACTTGTACATTGTATATCTATGCTCAAAAACCCAAGCAAACAAGGAAACAATACCCTTAGTCGTGTACCTTACACATGTTTGGAGAACTTCTTACTAAAGAAACCCACCAAAACTTAGAGACTCAATGACTAAATTGTGGAAATTTCCAGTTGGGAGCAGATTATTGATAACTTCTTGTGAGGGACAACAAATTGGCATACATTTCATATTGCAGAGAAGAGGGTCTTATCATATATTGCAGACTTTGCTAAAACATGGATCAAACCTTTATAAACTCCCTTAATAAACCAGTAGCGACAAACATAAGACCCTTCTCAAAGGGGGTCTATGCCATTCTTCCGAGAGAACAACAAAATGATGTGCAGAAGGGGCAGGAAATAGGGCCCAAAATATTTGCACTTGGGACAAATTTGAAGTGCATGAGGGTCACATGGAAGGTCCTTTTCAAACTAGATGAACTAGATGCACTCCTTTCCAAAGTGAACCAGTCGGAAGGGAAGAAACTAAGTTGGGCTCTAAAACAAACTATGCTTGCTCTCATACAACACAAGTTCTTGGGGGGACTTTGTGAAGGCGTTAGGCTTCCAATTGCATCCTGTCTTAGTAACATTATGAGGTTGATTGCACTTATACCTCCTTACAGTGATGACACAATGAGGAGAGTCTTCAGATTAATAGTAGAGACCTTTCGGAATTTGGATAATAGTGAGGGTCCTACTTTTGGGAAGAAGCTTGAGATTCTAAAAGCCATGGCCCTGGTTAGATCTTATGACATTATGCTGGATTTGGG
Source organism: Pinus taeda (assembly GCA_000404065.3). Lineage (NCBI taxonomy): Eukaryota > Viridiplantae > Streptophyta > Pinopsida > Pinales > Pinaceae > Pinus > Pinus taeda. The sequence continues at coordinate 73,480 of APFE030239370.1, read as the reverse complement.
GTGTGATGTGTTAGGATATTCTGACACATAGGAAAGAGTTAAGTATAACTTGGTCTAGCGTAGAGTTCGGTAAAGTGTGTTTCTTTACTATGTATTTTTGTAACTTACAATCTGACGGTCATCATATGTTCTAGACATGAAGTGATCCAACGGTTCATTTTCTCCTCGGTATTACTAACACTTGATCCGTGGCTTAGTACTCGATTGGTCCATGATCTCTATTTAAAGAGCATGGAGGGTCATTTGTAAGGTGACTGTTCATAAGAGAAGCTTATGTAAATTTTCTTTCTTTTATTAATAAATTCCTTGAAGTGGCCGCGTTGGCTCAGGTTGTGGATTGTTTTCCTCGTATAGGGTTATACCACGTCAAGAATACTGGTGTATTAATTTGTGATCTGTTTGTGAGTGGTGTCCTTTGGTGTTCTATCTGAGGAACTTACCCTGTAAATTCCTACATGGTATCAGAGCTATTTGAGGGCCACATTCGTTGGTGATTCAAATCTGAAGTCGGTACAACTGCATCCGATCGTCGTTTTCTAGATCTACTGTTTCTGGCTGCTTTCGGGTCTAGAGGACTGTTCTATTGTGTTAGGAGCATTTGTTTCAGTGAGAAACCCCTTTTGTTTCATGCGAAAAGGTTTCAGGTAGCCCTAGCTACGTCATTTTTAAGATATGAAGGTATACAATCTTTATTTGCAGTTTTAGTTATTTATCTCTCTATTTATTTCAGTTTATTTAGCTCTCTGTTTTTTATTACTGGATCTATACCTTTCATTTCTGCGTATTCTCTTTGCCCTGCGACTCTGTGTGATTTGGGCAAATCAAAAACAAAAAGGAAGGATTTTTCTCATGCATATGCTCTTTTCCCCCGCGCCTTAATGTGATTTCGGAAAATAAAAAACATTGAATAAAATATTTAGTTTCCGACGAAAGCTAACTTCAAGCCATAAGATTTGGTTTTTTGCATGTCCATGTTGGGTTGTGTGGTTTTTTGTTTTGTAGGCAAAAATGGATTTTTCAAGTAATCACGCACTCCAAAGCTTCAGTGACTAAAAAAAAAACCCTTCATTTTTTCCAAAAATTACTAACCTTTTAATTTAGTTCACTTGGTCCAAAGTTACTTTATGAGAATAGAGGTCTTGGGTTCAAGTTTTTCTTTTTGTTGAGTTACTTTTTCAAAAAGCACATGTAACTTATGTTTTAAAGTTACTTTATGTAAAAGTGTTTTCACTCATTATAAAAAGTGAGTCACTTATAATTCTAAAGTCTCTTTATCTGTTATTTAAGTTACAATTTAGTGAGTAGCTGATAAAGTACCATTGTAAAAGTGACTTTCACTTATTTATACAAGTGGGTCACATAATTGTTTTTTAAAAAGTGAGCTAATTAGATTAAGTTTGGAAAGAGGGGGGATTTTTTTTTAAATATAACATTATCATTCACTTCCGCACATTCACGTACTTCGCCGGCATCTTCAACAACTTTTCTTCAAAAGGCCATAACTTCTTCATCCGGATGTCGTTTTAAGAGCAGTTTTTTCTGAATCGGCTTCAAGACAAGAGTTTAAACCTATGTTGTAGGAAACGTGGTACAGAGGTCCGTTTTCGTACGGAAACTGGTACGAAACGCGGAAACGCGTTGCGGCTGTACTGCCACGTTTCTCGAAATGGAAACGTGGCTAGTACGGCCGGAAATGCGTTTCACAGTCGTACGACCCACGTTTCCTCAGTAACTTGTGTTTTGTTTTAATTTTTTTATATTTATTTTTAGGGTATGTTAGTGACTTCTATTTGCTTCTAGATGCGTGCTAAAGCTATAAAAGTGATTTTTTGCCCTAGTGTTGATATGCAGTTCATCAGGAAGTTTGAGGCATATGCAGTTCATGGTAATGTTAAATTCTTAAAGTAAAAGTGATATTCTCTTTTATTTTTCATTTTCATCCTTTTACTTAAATTTTTAACATTACCATGAAATGACTCAGGATGTTTGAGAGTGGTTTCGCCCTCATTGGATTTCATATGGAGAAAGTAGAATTTTAGATCTCCTCAAAATACAGTAGACTTATTTGTTTTTCAGGATTTCAGGATTGGGGGTATTGCAATGTTTCCATTGGATTTTATCATGTACTAGGGTATGGAACTTGTATTTAATCAAGAGAACCAAGCCCTCTATGCAGGGGAAACTCCCAATAATCAAGATCATGTAGGGTACTAGGGTATGAAACTTGTATTTAATCAAGAGCACTCAGGTCATTCGATTATGTAGGAGGAGACTCCCAATACAACAGTGGTTCTTCTAAAGAATGGGATGTGGATGCAGAAAATCTGATTTGGATCTCTCTCTTATAGCCTTATAGTCTTTATTGTACTTGCAGCCTCATATATTAATATAAATAAACACTGATTTTGAGATTTGGGTATATAATAAAGGTTGCTTTTGGATATTCCGATATTTTTATTCATTATGTGATCTTTCATGAGTAAATTTGATGTAAATTAAATCTTAATGTTTAAGTGTAATAAATTATAATGTATCATTTATGCTTTATGACTGCACACACACACACACACACACACATATATATATATATTTAAATATTTTCAAATATATATATATATATATTTTCAATATATATATATATATTTGCGTTTCCCCGTTTCCAAAATTTGGGGAGGTTGCGTTTCGTATCGCTTCCTGTTTCGGAAACTCGTACCCATTTCCCCGTTTCGTGCAACTTAGGTTTAAACCTAAAGATGAAGATAAGCAAGCCAAATAGGAAAATAGGCAAGATCAAGCACGTGGGTTGATAGGGATGTCTATTTCTCCAGACCTTAGATTCCATATCGTAGAACTTGATACCCCTGATGAAGCAATGAAACAATTCAAAAAAGTTTTTGGAATTAAAAATGAAATTAGAGCCCATCAACTCAAAAATGAGTTGCTTAAGTTGGACCCCAATAATTTTTCTTCCATTGAAGATTTTTTGTCCAAGTTCAAGACCCTTAGACTTTTCTTGGAAGGTGTTAAGGTTAAGAAAGAAGATGGTAGCCTTATCTATTCTATTCTTACTAAGTTGAGACCAACCTACTCTGTGTTTGTTTCCACTTTCCATTCTATTAGAGAAACCTTATTTCTCAAGGACAAGACTACAAGTCCCCATCTTTTGATGCCTTTTGTGATTTTTTAATAAGAGAACAAGAAAAACTCTTACATCTTGGTCTTCTTAATCTTGGAAACTCTTCTAAGAAAGCCTTAGCTACTCAGCAGCAACCAAGTTCAAAGAATCATAAGAAGCAACATCTTAAAAAGATGGTCCTAAACCAACCAAGGGTCCTAAGCACTTTCAATCTAAAGGACTTAGTCTTAATTTTTGGGCAGAAGCAATTAATTGTGTAAATTACATAGTAATCACACTCCTACTAAGGTTTTAAAAAATATCACTCCAGAAGAAGCATGGAGCTCAATTAAACCAGATGTGAGTCACTTTCGTGTTTTTGGAAGTGAAGCATGGGCCCATATTCCAGATGAGAAACATAAAGCCTTAGAACCTAATAGTGAAAAATGTATTTTTGTTGGATATTCTGAAGATGTCAAAGGATATAGACTTCTTTCACCTAAATCCAAAAATGTTATCATTAGAAGAGATGTAAAGTTTGCTGAAAATATATCGGCCTACGAGCCTAGTTCAACGGATGTGCCACCTCTCTCTATCCCTTCTACCTCTGAAAATATTTCTTCTTCAGATGATGACAGCGAGGATGACAATTCTCCCCAACCTTCTCGGGATCATCCTTCAGCTCCTCAACTTCCAAAATGGGTTCGTGCTACTCGGGATGCAGCAGGTGCTCTTGCAGGTGATCCTACAGATCAACGACGTACACGTTGTCAGTTCGATAGAGCGTCTTCTTTACTATCTCAAGCTTCAACGAATTATGATCCTGACACCTTTGTAGAAGCTTCAGGCCATCCAGATTGGGACACAACTATAAATGAAGAATATCGTTCATTATTGGAAAATGATACATGGGATCTTGTTCCTCTTCCAAAGGGATGAAAACTTGTTAGATGCAAATGGGTTTACAGAACCAAGTTTGGACTAGATGGAAAAGTTTATAAACATAAAGCTCGTCTTGTTGCTAAGGGTTTTTCACAAGTTGAAGGCATTGACTATATTGAAACCTTCTCTCTTGTTGCCAAAATGAACTCTATCCACCTTGTTCTTTCCCTTGCTGCCTCTTTCAAATGGGAAGTCCATCAGATGGATGTTAAATCTGCCTTCTTGCATGGGGACTTGGATGAATAAATCTATATGGAACAACCTCTTGGCTTTATACAAACAGAATCCAGCCTTGTATGTCGGCTTAAGAAATCCCTTTATGGTCTCAAGCAAGCCCCTCGAGCTTGGTATGCCAAAATGGATAGCTTTCTTTTAGATATTGGCTTTTCTAGGTGTCATTCTAACAATACTGTCTACACCAAGAAAGTGGGTAAGTCTCTTATCATTCTTGTTCTTTACGTTGATGATCTTATCCTTACTGGTAGTGATCCCGATTCCCAACCTTATAAACCATGTGAAGTCCAACCTTAAAAAGCAGTTTGAAATGACAGACTTAGGACACTTGCATTATTTTCTTGGTCTTCAAGTCTTGCAATCCAAGGAAGGTATTTCTCTTTCCCAGTCCAAGTATGCCTGTGATATTCTGTGCCACTCTCACATGGAAGACTATAAGCCAACCCCTTCTCCCTTTCAGTCTGGAGCCAAACTTTCAGTCACTTGTACTTTCCCTAAAGTTGATGCTACCTTATACCATCAGCTTGTAGGAAAACTTTTGTATCTGACCCATACCCGTCCTGACATTTACTTTGTTGTTGGCCTTATTGCTCGATTTATGCAAAACCCACATGAAAGTCATTAGAAAGCAGCTAAAAGAATACTTCGTTATGTTCGAGGTACAATTTAGTTTGGGATTCATTACAGTGCAGAAGCATCTCCTCTATTGGTTGGTTTCACTGATTCTGGTTGGGCTGGTGACCCTGATTATCGAAAGTCTACTGCAGGTTATGTCTTCACTCTTGGTTCTGGACCTATTACATGGGCTTGCAAGAAACAAAGTGTCATTTCTCTTTCTTCAACAGAAGTAGAGTATCGTGGCGTCGTAGAAGCTAGTAATGAAGCCTTGTGGCTTCGTCAGACCCTGTCAGAGTTTGGCTTTCGACAGCAGCATCCGACTACACTTTGGTGTGATAATCAAAGTGCCATTCAACTAAGCAAAGATCCAGTCTAACATTAGCGTAGCAAACACATTGAACTACACATGCACTTCATCAGAAAGCTCATTCATGACCATGTTCTTGAAGTGCAATATTGTTCAACAGATGATCAAGTTGCAAACATATTTACAAAGGCTCTCACAGAGGCGAAAGTTTACTAAACTTCGATTTATGGTTGGAGTTCAGGAAGTTGTCACTAAGGGGGATGGCTCTAATGCCTCCTTCCTTCTCCTATTATGTCATATTTGTAAATTCTTCAATCCTATCACATGTTGTTCTTAAGGGGGGATGTTAGGATATTCCGACACATAGGAAATAGTTAAGTATAACTTGGTCCTAGTGTAGAGTTAGGTAAAATGTGTTTCTTTACAATGTACTTTTGTAACTTACAATCCGACGGTCACGATATGGTCTTAGACATGAAGTGATCCGACGGTTCATTCTCTCCTTGTATTACCGTCACTTGATCCATGGCTTAGCACCTGATTGGTCCAATGATCTCTAATTAAAGAGCATGGAGGGTCATTTGTAAGGTGATCGTTCATGAGAGAAGCTTATGTAAATTTCTTTCTTTTATTAATAAATTTCCTGAAGTGGCCGCGTTGGCTCAGGCCGTGGACTGTTTCCCTCTTTGAGGGTTTTAACCACGTCAAGAATACTGGTGTATTGATATGTGATCTGTTTGTGAGCGGTGTCCTTTGGTGTTCTATCTGAGGAACTTACCCTGTTTATTCCTACATGATGACTTGATCCCAGATGTTCCAATGTTTCTTTAACATTAAGAAACATCACCCTAACACAGTCAAAGAAAACATGCTGTCCATTTTGTCTTCAGTTATGGGAGATCGTGATGCCATTTGCAGGGAGTTGCGGGCTAGATTGTTGACCATTTGGAGGAGAGAACATCTGGTTTAACTTATTACTTATGAACTAGCCGAAAGGTTGGTTGAACAAAACATTGGGCTATTTAGGAGACAATTGACTAGGGAGGAGTTGCTCAGGTTTGGTGGATCATGAAGCAAGAATGAGTCGAGGAGGAAGGGTCTTTGCTTCATTTGCAAGGGACCTTGGGGACCTGATCACTCATGCTTGAGTGAGACTGAGGAGATGATAGAGGTAGAGAAGGAGGAGATTCCTTTTGACTCTCAGGGTGAGGATTCTTCTTTGGAAGAGTCCATGGGTTCATTGGAGGATGCCTTTGAGGAGCATGAGTCATGTGGAGTTGTTGACAACATTCCAGATTTATATTCGGGTGTTTATGGTGAGCAGTCAGTGGACCCTATGGGAGACATTCGAGATGACGAGTCACCAGTGATGATTCAGCATGAGCAGCATATGGTGGAGCATGAGTCGACTAAGGAGGATAAAGTGCACAGTATGCCTGATGAGCCTTTTGGGGCGAGCCAGTTGGAAGTTCATATTGAGCTCGTGATGGAGGAGGATGAGCATCCACCCTTGGGGTCAACCATTGATGAGGAGCAGACAAATGCACAGACACCTAGCAGGGTGGTAGTATTTGCAGGCACTTGTCTTTAGGAGGTGTTGGAGGCTGCAGGGTTGTTTTGTAGGAGGCCAATAGACGACAGGAGCGCCGAGTTCTGATTCGAGGAGGGAGGAGCTATTGGAGATGGTGGTGCATCCATCTTTGGGCCTACCCATTGATGCGGTGCTGATAGGTGCAATGGTAGTTGGTAAGAGTTGCAGTATTTCCAGGCCGCAACCCTCTCCGGGAGTACATAGACAAGGCTTGTAGCACATCTTGCCCACTTTTGCTTATTATAGGTAGAGGAGTAGGTTTCCTTAGACAAATCTCGTGGATTGACTAGATAGAGCATCTCGAGTTGAGCAGGGACCAATGTTGCATTAATCGTTATCGGGGTAATATCGGCGCGAGGAAAAAATCGGAAAAAATCGTAATTATCAGGAAATAATCGGGAAAAAATTGTTTGGTACAAAAATATTTATTTTTTTCTTTTTTTTTTTTCAATTTTTTCAATATCTAAACCATCTACAACATAAAATAAATACATTGACACATAAATATGATAAAAGAACTAATATATAAGATGTTTAATATCATTTCTAGTGCTAAAATCACACATAACATTGAATCATGTCCTGAATAGTAAGTCTTGACTCCTGAGTCCCAACTCAGCCTCAAAATATCAACAAAAAATATAATAATGTATCTTATCATGTCATAATGTCATATACAATAAAATGAAGAAAATAACTAAAGTCTAATCCTATTGATTTCCTCTGTCCCTCTTGCGAGAAAATGCCACAGCGTTCCCTTTCCCTCTAGATGTAGATGCTGGTGCTGGTGGAGTTGGCAGTGGAGTCTGCTATGCTCTAGAAGTTGAAGAACTAGAAGTAGGAGCTATAGGAGGTAGATCACGTTCTCTACTGGTGGCAAGGGTAGCCCGAGCAGGTGGTGTCACCGGAAACATTACAATCTCCCAATCCTGAAATCTTGAAAAATTGATGAGTCTGTTGGATTTTGAATGAAATCTAAAATTCTACTTTCTCCATATGAAATCCAATGAGGCCGGAACCACTCTCAAACATCCTGAGTCATTTCATGGTAATGTTAAAATTTAAGTAAAAGGATGAAAATGAAGATTAAGGAGAATGTCACTTTTACTTTAAGATTAACATTACCATGAATAGCATATCAATACTAGGGCCTAGACTTGATCATTAAGCTGCCCCACTCAAAAATTATTTGTTTCTTTCAAAAAAAATTGCATTTCAAACATTTAGCATCCCTTAAAAAACCAAAAAAAACATTATAAAACCTCGCTGCTGGAGACCCCCACGATAATTTCGATTGTTATCGCAATAAATTCGAATTTATCGCGATAATTTCATAAAAATTGGCTAAAAAAAATGTCCGGTGATAATTTCCTATAATAATCGTGATAAAATCGGCATATCGAAAAAATCGCGATAATTTCAATTTATCGCGATTTCACAACACTGGCAGGAACCCATATCAGCCTAGTAGACTTGTTTCTTACATAGGTGTCCATGCATTGGATTGACGAGAGATCATGAGTTGGTACCATATTGATGGAGTATCATTTTTAGTCAGGAGCATTGCATTGCAGGAGCCCTTAGATGTGAGGGATACTACATGCTCTAGTTGGCAGTAGGATGTAGGCTGGCCACTCATCAATATTTCAGAACAACATCACCATGGTGAGAGTGACCTTGGTCTATGCCAAGGGTTGGATTGGAGAGAGGTGATGAGTTGGTACGTGGTGGATGGAGAAGCACTCATGGTTGGAATTATAGCACAACAAGAGCCAAGGAGTATTGATACTTGTTCTTGGTGGCATTGGGGTCCATGAGGATTGGTTGATGACAGGTTTAGTCAGGGGATGGTTTGGGATCTAGGCATTGCGGGATCAGTTCATGGTGGGTTGACACAAAGGCAGAGCATCACCTAGTGGTTTGTATGGGATCCGGGCATTGAGTCTAAGTTGTGTTGGGCTGCTAGATTGCTCCACAAGTTTGGATTGCTTGAGGGCAAGAAATCTTGGGGTGGGAGGATTTGTAATGTTCCTTGTTCGGGTGTTCCTTATGGCATGGATAGGGTGGACTTTCAGAGTTAGGGGTAGACAGGTCACAGGTGCAGGTTGGTGTTCTCAGAGGGCCCGAGGCTTTTGGAGGGGTTTTGAGGAGTTTTTATGAGGTCCAATGGCATTCGCGAGGTATATTCCATCATCAACACATTTTTTCTTTCGTTCTGTGGCATTCTGACAACTTTCAAAAAACAGAGTTATTAATGGGCCTGACTCAATTAATTACGCTTAAGGTGCCATTTCGGGAGGATTACTTGGTAGAACACCTTAGTGTAATAGCTCGTTGGAACCGAAACGAGAAGATCTACAAGACAAGATGGTAGACGTGATTTTCAGTGACTTCAGGAGGCATGGTGGCCAATTTACCCTTTTCCCACATTAAAAATAATATTTTAATTGAAATAAAAAAGGGAAAAGTGCTCCATGATTAAAATAATAATAAAATTGGAGGTTCTAGAGGGGTCCATCAGATTTATAAAAGAGGAAGAGGAGGCCATTAGAGGACATCTTGGATTTGTGAATTCTACTTGTAGAGAGGTTTGAGAACTCGGTTTTCCACTTCCTTGGTAGCCCCAGGACGGAAACCCTCGGGTGATTTAGTGAGATTGGGTGAGCACTCATCTCCACTGGGTGAATTCATCCATAATTCATAGGAGAGCTTAGCAGTGGCAGTTCATTTCAATTTTGGAGGTCGCTGCGGTGCATCAGATTATCGTGGAAGTCAATGTTCATCTTAGTTATTTGGTTGTATATGCATGTAACCCTAGTTTATCCATTATAATAAAAGCTGAGAATTTTCTTGTTCATTGTGTCATTGGATTGTAGTGCTCTGTTTGTTTTATTTTACATGTCAATCTTCTGTTAAATGAATGATAATTTAATGGTGGAATTTGGGTTGAGTTCGATTTCTGCAAATTTAGCAAAACATCCCATTTGGGACATTACAAAATCAGTGAGACAGCAGACTCCTTCCGTCCTAACTGACAAACACCCCACCACCTCTAGGAGATCTTGGTGTCAGAATTTGCCACATGAGTACCATCTGCCATGTTTGGTCAATCAACTAGACTAGAGGTTCTTCCCCTGTACCTTTGGTATTAGAAGAGACATTTTACTTTGCTTCAGAGCTCTTCCTAGGATGTGCAACCTAGCAACCTCAGTCTCGAGTGCTCTCTGGAAGACGTCATCAAGCTTTCCACCAGTCCTGTCACAGTGATAGATATAGACAAGGATACCTCTTCTCCCTTTTCCACCTAGACTTGTACTCTCATTTCCAGTTAGGATGCTGATGTTAGGCAGGAGTCAGTGAATGACACCTCTTAGAGTTTTCCTCTTATACTTTATGTAGTTCCTGCCACACTCTCTTTTATTATCAGTTGCATCTCTCCTTTTTTTAATTAACATTTTACTTTTTGGCATCTAGGATTCTTCTAGACACTCCCATAGTCTATTGATTACTGATTGTACTCTGTAATCCCATTGACCTTTTTCTTGGTCATTTGTTGGACATCTAAAATTATCTTATTTTATCTTAAACAACTTGCTCACATTCAGGTCAAGTAGTGACTTTTCTTCACTATAATATTGTAAATATTGTAGCTGTTAATACCTTGCATTTGACAACCTCTTTGGTTTTACTCTTGAGACTATTCTTCCACTTGAACTATGATACTAGTTTTTACTGAATTTAGGAACTTGCATCCTCTGACAATGTTATGATTACACAGGATATTTTATGTTTTGATGCAGATTCTAAACAATTGTTAGAGGCAATTGTAGTTGATTGACAATGCTACTACTTGATCAAAACTTGATTGCATTATTCACAATTAAATAAAGGGCATTTCCTCTCACACACACAAGCAGCTGCATGTAATATGTTGAAGGTTTAACATGGAACAATTGATGCAGGCAGTCTTTATCCAGAAGGAACATTTAATTGCAGCCCTATATTCACGTATTATTTTGTTAAATATTCTAGTCCCATATATCATGTAGAGTAAGAATGGGTTAGACTTTTGGCCTACGTCATGATTCTCTAGGACCTACATTTCTATGGACGAATAATTTTGTTAACCTTGTTTAAATGACAAATATGGAATCTGTCCTTTTAGTTATTTCTGGTTTCAGCATCGTGAGTTTATCATTGATAATAACAAACATCTCTATCAGATTAGATTCTTAATATAATAGTTAGTTTAATTGTTTTATGTTGTGACAGCGGTTACGCCTCATAGATGTATTTAATGTGCAAACTCTTCAAATGCGCTATGGAAATTCTTTCATTGGGTATGAAGTTTTGTCTTTATTCCTTTGTATGCAATTTAATTCTTACTTAGTCTATCCAACGAGCTTTTGTATTTACTATTTTTCATTAAATATGCTGCCCTTGTTTGCAGTGGCCCAAATACCGCTACATTTGCAGCTGTCTATCAAGCATGTGGACCAACTTATCCCGGGAGTTATGATGCAGACAGGGGGATCTATACACTTTTCTATCCAGTAAGTTGTGACAGAGCATGCTATGCTTTGGTTGTCTGATTGCTTTCGTTTTCAGATCAGGTGGAAATAAACACCAAAGATGACCATATGCTTTGTTATCAGGGCTTGTCATTTGCATTTCCAATCCCTCCTCAGTATGAGTATTGCGTGGATGAACAAGGTGAGATGTTGAATTCATTTATTACTGTTCTACAACAGTGCTAGTTTTAATAAAACATTAGTGTTTTAGATTTGAAAATGTGCAGCTGAAATGTTGTTTCCCTCTAACTTTCTTTTCTTCTTGTAAGCAGCGGAGTTACCTTTAGAGTTTCCTAATGGGACAACACCAGTCACGTCCCGTATTTGTATATATGATAAATCCAGTGGTGGTAGTGTTGGTGTTGGAGCTTCAATGAATAAAGCCATACTTCCTCTGTTGCCTGTGGGGAGTCTGTATTTGGAAGAAGTACATGCAAAGGTTTGTTCCTCCTGGACAGCATTGATTTTATGGATATGATCTGTGTTACATTACTGGTTGCATATTCTTTATGTGCTTTGTGATACATTGCAATCATAGCCAGGATGAGTCATCATGTGTCTTTCTATGCTCTTGGGCACTTTTTCTGAGCATCAATCTCTACTGGTAAAGAGAAATAGTATGTAAGGTTTTAATTGTTACATGCTATAAATTTCATGATCCTTTTTTAATTGTTGCAATAACTTGTTGTTTTAATTGTTTCATGCTATAAAACTGATGATCCTTTTTTAATTGTTGCAATAACTTGATTTTTCCAGTTGGCAGATGAACTTTGGTTTAGTGTTGGGGGTCAGCATCTTCCTTTTGGAGCTTCACCTCAGGTTGGTATAATTTTCTAAGGCATCATTTAGTTAATTCTTGTTTCTTTCTGTCTGTATACATTCACTGCTAAGAAGCAAGAAACAGTAGTAAGTTTTGATGTATGGTGAATGAAGCTTTATATGTCAGTCAGTACAGTTGCTGTGGTGTTGCGGTAAACATTGTGTATGAATTTTATGAAACTGAAGCTGTTAATGCTGTTTAGGAAATACCATACACTTAACAAAACTGAAAATGTGAATGTTGTTAAAAATTCGAGGAGAGGCCACTTACAAGGACTGCCAGTGTTAACTCTGAATAATGCTTTAGTTAAAGCAAATAGGTCAAAGGAACTTGAGATTACACTAGTCATGAGAAGCTCAAATAAAAACAAAGATGTGGTTGGGGGGGTGGCAAGGGGGGGAGGGGGGGTGTTCGTCTGGGTTTTGTGGTCCATGATGCACCCCATTAAGATGAGAATGAAATGATCTGAAGTGAAATGAAAAATTTGTAAACCAACAATTGTGAATGAAAGAACACATTGAAACCTCATATAAAAACAGATTTGTTGGCATTGTGGGGAGTGGGGGAGGTTGAGGTTTGCAAGATGCTCCCCATCAAGATGAGAACTAAAGTAATTGAAGTGAAATGAAGAACTAGTAAACCAATAATTCTAAATAAAACAACATGTCAAAACCTTTTCCTAAAGAATTTTATATTGGGGTAAACCCTAGCTAGTGAGGAGAGAACTGGTGAAAAAACAACCATGTTTGGACAAAAGTAAACATGAAAACCCATAACCAGGAGAGGAGACAGCATGCCCTACTTGTCATTTGAAACAGTATTGCAGATTTTTGTACCCAATGCTTTCGGTATAATGTCACCAAGTGTGTGGATTGGGTTGGACTCTAGGGATTAGTCATGGGTGCCTTCATCCTATTCATTCCCAAGGTGGAGGTGGGAGGGAGTTCTCTCCTAATATCCAAGGTTGATAAATCCTCACTAGAAGGAAAGAATCTATTAATATGTCACTAGGAATATGAACGACTTTCTTGTGCTCTAATTCTCCAATAATTCTTTGCCCTAATATGACAAGAGAATGAGTTATGCATGCAAAGAAACAAAGTCAGATGTCCCTAGTAGTACCCAAGTGTTAGTGGGATGCTTTGTCCCATGATCCTTGAGGTTAGACGAGGCAATTGATGGAATTGTGGAAGATGAAATGAGATTTGGAGTAAGTGTTGTCTAAAGAGAACATGCCTCTTTAATGTACAAGGCTGGGCACCATTGATCATAATATCTAAGGGAGGTTGACAAGGACTGGTTGAGATCGCTGTAGAGGAAATGAGATCTTCCTATAATCTTATACTACAAAGGAGGTTGCACAACACAGGATGAAATGCTCCTTGAGTTCTACCTTGTCCAAAAAAGAGAGCCTTGAACTACTTTCCAGATTGGAATGAATTCGCTTGCTGAACCCGTTGCCACAAAATCTAACAGGTCTTGTAGAGGGGCACCTTACAAGGCAAGCACTAGACCAAGTGACAACAATTAGGTAATGGCCCACTGTCACCACAACCACTACCCCCTACTCTTTATCGATTTTCACCAATGTGAGGAGTCCCGTTACAATGTCACCTACAAGATATACTCTAGGCTTAAGGGTTTAAGGTGGCACAATAGGTTTCCAAAGGATGGCTCAACTTAAGTACAAAGTTCAAACAATGAAAAAAGGCATCTCGCATCCCTCATAGAGGCCAAACTAGGGCACGCTAGATCTAGGGCTTGGATGATAACATACAAAATGGAATATCCTAGGTCAAGGTACTGTTATCACACAATTTAGCAGGGGTCCTAGGAGGGCTACCTAAGGGAAAACTACTAGACCAAATGAAAACAATGGGACAATGACCCATTGTCACCTTAGTCAGTGTCCCCTGCTCTTTACGTACTTTCACCGATGGGAGGAGTCTTGGTATGATGGAAATCACCAATAATGATAGGATCAATGATAAGATATGATGTGATTTTGAAGGCCCATTCAAAGGAGAGACTCAATTAAGGCTCAATGCTTCAAGCTAACAGATCTCCAAGAAAGACCTATGAGGAGACCTAGACCTAGGTTTAAGAATATTCAGTAATGACAAGGATGCCTAAGGTCAAGGCTCCAAAGATGATTACGACCTCTTAAGAAGCTTTGTATGATGATTATATGCCTTTAAATAGGCTTTCGCTCTTCTTGAGAAACCTAGAATGGGACCACACAAGACCTAGGGTTTATGAATAACCATGGGAGGAGACCCTCCAAGGAGCTCACTAGGTCAAGGTAGTGTAGTAAAAGGTTTAGAATGATTTATTCCACCGGATACTATGTGTAAAAACCCTGAAGAAGACCTCTCACTATGACGTTTAAGATGGGCATCCAAAGTCCGAGCTAGGGCTTGAGTTTTCTTACAAATGAACCGTCGGAATTGCGTGAAACTTTGAGGATTCCTAGAGGAGACACCAACGCAGAGCCTTGTCCAAACAGAATAGAAAAATTCCTCCCTTAATGGAATTCACATGCAGCGCTAGTTAGGATATCTAGGAGAGAGGCTGGAATTTTTATGAGGAGAAAAAGAGAGGTAAAATAAGGGTGACCACCAAAATTACTTGGACTAGTGCCTTACCCTTGGGCTATGGAGTCTATGTGATTCGAAATCCAACTAAAATTTGTCTTCAAGGAGGATAAACTGTGATGCCCTAGCTATCACTCTTTAGCATTTACCCACCCAAGATCAATGGACTTTTATGGAAGAAAAACAAGTTTTATCCACTAGGAACATGCTGAAAATCGGGAGGCCTGTAATTTAATTTAGAGTTTCCTTTCATAGTAATTGCTTGAGAAATCTGTTAGCTTCTTTAATTAATCTTTATGATGATTCTTTCATCAAACAATTACCATAACATAAACATGAAGATCACATAAACAAAAGAACACAAGATATAGGCTCCAAGCCAGGGAAAAACCCCTCCAAGGCGAAAACCCATAAAATTCTCTTATAGAATAAGATCAAATGAGATATCCAAGACCCATAACCACAAAAAATTCCACCTCTAGATGCCAAGTCAAACCTTCTTTCTTTCCAGCAGATCCATGAGCAAGAGACCAACAACAACAGATTTACCAAGGCAGATTGTCCACAAACCCTAGCTCAAGAAGAAATCCTTTCTTTCTCCACTTCTCTCTGCACTTTTTGCGATATTTCAGACCAAATACATCCAAGTGTGTGTGTCCAAATGAGCTCCATCTTCCCTCTATTTATATAGTTCAGAGGGGTTCGAATAAACATGTCCATTGGGGCAAGGCCAACTTGACATGTAAGTTGACTTGGCACCTAGAGGGGTTTCTCACCCAAAACTACATATTTAATAATTTTTCTTTTTTTTTGTTTGCATTAGGTCCAAATAGGGCTTTGACTCAAAAATCTAGAAGCACGTAGAACACGCTTGTCTAGAAAAATAATAATAATTTTTTCTTTTCTTTTCTTTTTCTTTTTACATAAAATACATAATGTTACAAATTATGAAGACCAAAACTAGTTACATTCTCCAACAAAACATTCATCTACTTGCTCTTCAATGAGTAACGTGCACAAATTCACAATCTAACAATCTTTTCAATGATATTCAATAATTAGGGCAAAGAAGAGCTAGTTAGTTGCAAGATTTCCACACATTAGACATTATTACATGAAATTTTTTCAACAAAAGTACTTACAAGATAGCAAGAGATATATCCAATCCAATATCAAGATAGTGACTCCAATAAAGAACAATATTTTATCTCCCAAAAATATCGAAATGGATCAAAAGAGCTCCAATGGTGTTAAATAGTGCAACTAGGGGCTAATTCCCCTTCCTAGAAGCCTGTTATATATATAACAATCATAAATAATGAATAGTTAACTAATGATTAGTGTTGAAGAGTCATGTCTCTAAGGACATGACCATTCGTGAATGGGTACCTAGTTAGGTATATAAACCATTTGTGAATGGGTACCTAGCTAGGTATATAATTGGGACCCTCAGTTGTGATCAAATCATCTCATATCTTCTTGTACGTATTGTTGATGTTCTATCTACAATTATTGTCAATGATGATAAGACATTGAAGTAATTGTTGCAAGCATAAAACATACCATAAAAATTAACATGGTATGAGAGCTTTGGTGGAGTTCAACGGAGTGTTAAATTTTGTGGGTTGTTACAATCTTTACATACAACATATTTAATTTTTTATTCCTATCTAAAGAATGCAAATAATTCCATAAATTATGGTTGGCGGTAATTCCTGGTAAATATGTCTAATTACTGAAATATAAAGAATGCAAAGAATTCAATGAATTATGGTGGCCAGTAACCACTGGTAAATATGTCTAATTACCGAAATTTAAAGTATGTATTTGCTAATAGTAATTTTTGTTTGAATGCTCTTGAAGACTTTATCTGTTAATATTTACTGAAAATACATATGCTTGTATAAGTACCAATTCGACTTTGCTTCTAGGAGCATGATTTTCTTAGTCTTTTTGTGAAAAAAACTTGTCATTTAGCAACTCTACTTTCATTTCTAGCAGGGATGTACTTGGATTGACTCTAATAATGAAGTTTGGTGCCATTTTAGCTTCTAAAGCTTGGTTTCCTTCATAGGACTCTGAGTATGCTTGGGCTTGGCCATCCCTAGAGCCTCAAAGCCCTATTGTACAATTTATTTATCTTCTTTGCACTTCTTATTCACTTGCATTTCCTATTTCTGCACTTGATATTCATGTTTCATTTGTTGTAGGTTAGATTGGTTAAATGATTGAAATAAGTGGTTTTGCAAGTCATTTATACAGCTACAAGTATGATGCATCTTCAAATCAGCTTTGCAAAGTCATATTCATCATTAGGTTACTTGGATTATGTAATATCCCTAAGGAAATTTTACAGGAAATAATCAAAGCATGCATAGACATAAACACACAAAAAATTACTCAAACATTAGAACACTAATTTAAAGCCAAAAACTGCGTTGTTAAGCGATTTTATTGATAAATCATGAAGTACAATAGGTGCTTGGAAAGTATGCACCTGGGCTTGCCCAAGGCAAGCTAGCTAAGCCCAAGTGATGAGTATGAAATCTCCTCCAAGCACGCTGGCTGGTCCTCCTTGGCTCTGCACTGAAATACCCAGGAAATGAGTTGTTGTCTGTGTAGAATGGCTGCTAGGGCCTCCTCCGGTGCTCAAAAAATTTCGAGAAATTAACCCTCGGCTCTTCACCAAATATCCAGAATAACCCACGAAGGAATTTGCTAATGGTTGACCTTGGAATTTCAACCCTAGTTTCCCTCAATGGCTCTGCTGCTGGGTAATTCGACCCACCTATCAATCCTGCTGTAAAAAGCCCCCAAAATAGCTGCAATCACCAGCAAAACACTTCTTGGGACTCCACCTCAAGTTTCAACCCCAAACTCACTTCTCTTCTCAACCTCCAAGTGTGCCTCCTCTAAGAACTGCGCTGTTGAATTTTCTAAGTCTATTTGTTAGAAAATTAATTTGTATTCTGTTGGCTTATTTCTTCTACTTGTAAGTTCTGAACAACTTATCTAAAACATTTAAAGACCGAAATAAACGCAATACAATCACAACATCTACAGATCATCAACTGAAAGAAAACAAACACACAAGTGACACTATTATTTTTGGACAAATGTCCCTGGAAAAACCCGATGCGGGAAAACCGATGCAGCAATTCAGAGGGTTATATTATTATGCAGACTTTCTGAGTACAATTGGGTGCCTAACCGGCTCACTTGACAGAGAAAAATACACGACAACAATACCTCTATATTCGGAAACAGGTATTCAGAAACCCTGTCCCACGAAACCCTCTCCAGCACAACTGAAGCTCAGTTTTGGCCCTTCTGGCCTTTGCGTCAACCTTCTGCTAACTTGTACCAGTCCTAGAACCCTCTGTGGCACTGCGCAGCCTCTGGGACCCTCTGCGTCACTCCAGTAGCCTTTGCGTGGATGACGCAGCCCCTCTGGCCTCTGTACTGACTTTGCTGGGCTCTGCGTAGCCTGGACTGGCTGCTGCTCTCGCTTTTTCTGCTTCTGCGTTGGTCTCTTAGTACTGTCTTTGCTTCTCTGCCTCGTACTCACTGCCCCTCGCTGCTGATCTCTGATTCAACTTCACTTAGCAACCCCGCTCTAGGAAAATGAATGACTAATTACTCTGGTGTGTTCTCCAATTGACCCTCAAGTCTCTTCTTATACTTTTCTTGTTGGTCCTTCAACGACTGAGATTAAATCTCTAATCAACGACTCATATTAGATTTGGCTTGATCCATGATTTTTGGAAACTTCTAACCCAATTTTATATTAATACCCATTAATATTTTATTTTTCCTAAGCTTAGACTTAGGAACTCCATTAAAAATATTAATTATTTTAATATCTTCCAAATCAGGTACAATCTGTCCAAACCATTTCTAGGTCTTGGAGATCTGATGTGCTTTAGCCTCTCCACCAATTTTCATAGCTAGACCACATCCAATGCTACCCCAAATCAACACTTCCTCTTAGTGAGGACTGTGCTCTAGTAATACTCCTCACTGAGCATCACCCTGATTATCCGGCATCGGTCCCTGTGCTGATGCTAGGCCTCCTTGCCCAACATCCTCTGCACTGCTGCATCCTGTACTGCTTCCCATGGCCTTGCCACTGCCACTGCTGCATCTGTACGACAACTCCCTCTGCATCCGTGTTGCTGCTGGTCCATCCTCCCAACGCTGCATCTGCATTGCATCCCCCTCTCATCATGCCGCATCGTGCTATTGCACTGCAACTCAGTTACTGAGAAGTAACTGATCCACCTAACTACTGACATCCCTGTCAGGCTAGAAACACTCCCGATGCTGAAGCCCTCTTTGCCCCCTACAAGTGCTCCCTCTACTGACCTCTGTGCTGCTGCAACAACTCCCTGCATCTCGCACCATTGCACACCTCTTTATGCTATCCTGCACCGTTGCAACACTCCCTTGCCTCTTGCATTGTTGCAACCTGCTAGCCTTGCGTTGCCTAAGGACTCCTGCATTGTAGCACTCTCTGCCGCTTCATCTGGATCCTTCTCTACCTACATCTGCCAGTGTTGCTAGTCCTCTTTAGGGCTCCCGTAGCAAGGTATATTCCTAGAGGTTGGGTACCTCAAGGACCCTACCCCTCATCGCCTGTAGTCCTTCTGACTACAGCTCGATGTCTCCCCACTTCTTCTCAAGTGGCACATGAATCCTCATCCTCCTTGACTTCTCTCTTCGCCCTCACTGGCGCTGCCTTCGAGTCAGAAGCCTGTCCCTTACTCTTCTTCCTCGAACACTGGTTCGCATAGTGACCCAGTTCCTCACAATGGAAGCACTTGGCCTTGGAGAGGTCCTTCTTCTTCCTCTTCTCCTGCTTTCCCACAAATGTTAGAGCCGCATTCTCTTCCTCTTCCTTCTTAATCTCGATGCCTTTGCTTCTACTTCCCGCCTCGGTCAGCTATCTGATTTCTTCTTGACGAAGAGCCGCCCACAGTTCTTCCCAATTCGGAAGACTTGCCCTGCCCAGTATGCTTTGGACAAATGTCTCCCAATCCTCGGAGACTGCGTTGAGTGCGGTCCTTACCATCAACTCCTGATCCGACATGACCCCTATGGAAGTCAGTTGGTCACGGATCTCCTTCAACCGACCGAGGAAGACATCTATCTGCTCTCTGTTCTGCATCTGGTATGACCTTAGCTGATTCTCCAGGAGCATCTTCCTTTGCATGGAAGTATGCTGGTACAATGTCTTCAAAGTGTCCTACATCTCCTTTGCCGTTTCCTTCTTGGCAATATGTGGGACCACATGATCCTTGACCCCATCAAGGATGATACACTTTGCCTTAGCCATTGCCTCCTCGTACCTTTCATTAACTACCGGGTCAACTGGGATAGCCATCACTCTCAAGGTGAAGCTCTTGATACGATGCTTGCCTAGAATGGACAAGATCCTGGCCTTCTAGACCACAAAGTTGGACGCTCTGTCCAGCTTGTCCTGATCTCTCAACCCATTCATGGCAATCTTGTTGTTCTTTTGTCGACTCCTCCGAGTCTCTCTACTTCCCGCCCAAAAGTTCTCAGTTTGACTCCTCTGAGTCTCTCTACTTCCCGTCTGGAAGTTCTCTTCTGGACTTCCTCTGAGTCCCGATTTCCCTCTTGTAAATCCTTCTGCCAACTGTCAAGTTGCTCGTCTCCGATCCCCTGTGCACTGCAACATTGATCCGGATTCCTTGGCTAGAAATCCGCCTCGGCAACAACTCCCTCTACCTTGGTCTTGCTTGGTTAGGTATTGTTCTAACCTAAGTTGCAGGAAACGCAGGTACAGAGGGCGTTTCTGCCCGGAAACAAATCGGAAACGCGTTTCGGCGTACCGTACGGCCTGGAAACGCGTTTCCGGCCGTACGGGCACGTTTCCCGAAATGGAAACGTG
>APFE030239370.1:27620-49210 GCA_000404065.3 Pinus taeda | reverse complement strand
TTTCGTGCAACTTAGGTTCTAACCATAGTAGCCCACCAGCTTCGCTCCCACAAACTACCCACAACTTCCTTCGCCCCAGCAACTAAAGGATTGAGCCTTTTGGCTCTGCGCAAATTCAGCATTGGCAAAACAGCTCCCTCAGCCAACTGCGTTAGCCCTCCTGGCCTTTGCATGAGCCTCTCTCTGCCCTCCTCAGTCTTTGCGCTGGCCTCTTTTTGGCCCAGACTGATGACGCAGTCCCTCTACGTCAACCCTTCCTCTGTCACTTCTGCCAGGATCAGTTACTGTCACTCGGGACAACTGATTCTGTTGCAAATGCTCTGCTCAACTGATGCCTTCAGCTCTCCTGTGATCTGCAACCATGCTCTGATACCATGTTGAATTTTCTAAGTCTATTCGTTAGAAAATTAATCTGTATTCTGCTGGTTTATTTCTTCTACTTGTAAGTTTTGAACAAGTTATTTAGAACATTTAAATATCGAAATAACTACAATACAGTCACAACATCTACAGATCATCAACTGAAAGAAAACAAGCACACAAGTGACATCGTTATTTTTGGACAAATGTCTCTGGAAAAACCTAATGCGGAAAAACCGGTGCAGCTATTCAGAGGGTTATATTATTATGCAGTCTTTCTAAGTACCACTGGGTGCCTAACCGGCTCACCTGATAGAGAAAAATACATGGCAACAATACCTCTATATCTGGAAATAGGTCTTTAGAAAACGTATCCCACGAAACCCTCTCTGGCACAACTGAAGCTCAGCGCTGGCCCTTCTAGCCTCTGCGTTAGCCTCCTGCTGACCTGTGTCAGCCCCAGGACCCTCTGTGTCAGCCATCTGAGGCACTGCGCAGCCTTCGGGACCCTCTGGGTCACTCCAGCAGCCTCTGTGTGGATGATGCAGTCCTTGGACTGGTTGCTGCTCTTGCTCTTTCTGCTTCTGCGCTGGTCTCTCAGTACTGTCTCTGCCTCTCTGCCTCATACTCACTGCCCCTCGCTGTTGATCACTGATTCAACTTTGCTTAGCAACCCCGCTCTAGCAAAATGAATGACTGATCACTCTGGTGTGTTCTCCAATTGACCCTCAAGCCTCTTCTTATACTTTTCTCGTTGGTCCTTCAACGGCCGAGATTAAATCTCTAATCAACGGCTAAGATTAGATTTGGCTTATCCTTGCTTTTGGAACCTTCTAACCCAATTTTATATTAATACCCATTAATATTTTATTTTTCCTAAGTTTAGACTTAGGAACTCCATTAAAAATATTAATTATTTTAGTATCTCCCAAACCGGGTACAATATGTCCAAACCATTTCTGGGTCTTGGAGATCTCATGTGCTTTAGCCTCTCCACCAATTTTCATGGCTAGAGCATATTCGATGTTACCCCAAATCAACATGCGTTGTTGTTGCTGCTGAACCTCTCCACAAAATCGCACTCTTTGCTGCTGGTACGAACTGGAATGGATGGGACTTACTCCTTGGGGTGGTTCTCGAAGTGCACTGAAGCAAGGGTTGAGATTTCCGCTCAGAAACACTTTTGTGCTAAACAACATTTGCAGACTTGGTTTTAGCTCAAACGTGCTAGTCTACGACAATTCTTAAATGTTCATGAATGACCAAAATGAGTTCCTCTTGCTCTTTTTGTCAACGCGCCTCCAAAATGCCCATGTGGGCCCAAGTCGACTTGTCCCCCACCAACTTTTCTCCAATGAGTATGTGTTTCCCTTGTGGCCCGCATCTCTCTATGGGTGGCCCCCACGTACCACTAGTGGTTCAATTTTCCTCCTCCATCCTCTAATGTTTGGGCTCACTTTGATCAAAAATACATTGGGGCCTCTAAACCCACACTTCCCAAGTGCTAATGCAAATTTATTCAAAACGGGGCAAATTTTGATATTTCCCTTAGCAATTTTGCTAAGTGGGAATATTACAGATTGGTTTACTAGTTCACAATTCTGCTGAATTTTAGCACGTGTTAACAAAGCTCTTTTGAATTGGTTCCACTTGGATTGAGTCCTAAAAACATTCTACTTAATAACAAAATTTACCCCATAGCATTTGCGCTTGGTTAGGGTAGGCATTTGGTACATTAACTAGCTCACTAATTCTAGAATTTCTGATTTTTAGAGTAATAATTTTCTGCTAATTTTTAGTACATGTTATCAAGGATATTTTTGAGTGATTCCACTTGAATTGGAGTCCTAGGACATCTTATTTAATAACAAGATTTACCCCATCTCATTTGCATTTGATTTGTTTGGGCATTTGGCAAGTTAACTTGAGAAACAACAATCTTGTAGAAATCCTGTAGCAACCTTGTAACGGTTTGTTTTCGAGATCTTCCTTGCCCAAATTCACTCCAAATTCATGGTGGAAGTAGATTTGTAGCCTATGAATGCTTTGAGATCACTTTGGTTGAGCTAAGACTTGGTTTGGTCGCCATTTAACTCTTACATTGCTTGCTTCTTGGATGTTGATTTCTGTAATTAGTCTAGATTTACTTTTTAGCAAAAGTAGAATAGATTTCATTATTTTTATTTACCTTTTGCAACTTAGGATTGATGGCTTACCTAGATCTTTGCTCATTTGAAGTTGTTTCATTGCCTTCTTTCACTTGCATCAAATGGAGTCAGACTAGGAAGAGTAACATTTTTGCTGCACATACGACGTCGTTCCCTCTTAAGTTTGTATGAACCCTTGGTTGATAATTTAAGTTGGTATCCTTGGGAGTTGCGACATTCTTGTTGCAATACTAAGGCTCATCAGTACTCTTTTGGTCATTTCTGTGGTTCGTTGAAGGTAGTTTGGAACCTTATAATAACACAGTTTGTAACACATATCAGAACCTTATTAATCTTAGTTAGGAGTATAGTTCGGATCACCATCATGAAGTATAAGCATACTGTGTAACTGGTGTTGTTATCCAAACCTTTGTATGACTGGATTGTCTAAATATGGAAAAGAAGAATGTGACTGTTGCAAGGGCCGAGGATGTTTGGATTACTGCAGTATGCAAACTTTGTAGACCTCCTTACACCAAAAACTTATAGTCATTAATGTGCTCAAAAGTTATAGTATGGCATGAATAGTTGATTGGATCACTATGTTACCGTTAGCTGATGAACTGAGATAGTGTATATAGTGTGATCCTGGATTTTCTGGAACATCAAGTACACTAGAGAGATGAGTTGGTTCAAATTTTCATTGAGAAGGATGTATTTGAAGTTTCCTTGATTGATGAAGAGGCTTAAGAGGGAAGATAAGATCCTTGCATGAATTTTTGATGTTTATAATTAAGAAGAACATATTGTGAAGCTATCTTCAGGTTATGAAGAAGATGAGTAGGACTCATGGTTACAAATTGAAGAATGTTTTATCTCATCAATCTTAGATGGAGTTGTCTGTTGAAATCTCCCAATAAATATGGCAAAGGACTTCCTTATGTAAGTGAACTGTCAGGAGCATGGCATGCTAATTGGTAATTCTTCAGGTTATTGGATCCCATGATGAGTAGGCTGCTAAGTGGATCCTTTTGTATTACAACATGCACCTTAAACCAGAGAGAGTCTGGGCGTATGAAAGAAAATTGTGCAGAACATGCATTGGGGCACTTTCATGAATTAGACAAGCTTAGGCTGGTGGTCTCCTTGAGTGAGAGGAAGTAAGGTTAGTTAAATATTTTCTTTAACATGATTTTTGATTTGGTATCCTAGATGTACAGGAAACAGAGGATTGCTAAAATTACTGCTGTTAGAATGGCTAGTTGTAAGAAAATGTGTTTTGAAGAAGCTCTTTAGTGAGCTATGTGTCATCATCTATACGCTGTTGGTGTTGAAGAAAAGTGTAACTAGGTTCAGTACTTGTAAATGTAATTTTGATCTTTGTACTTGTCAAGAAAAAAAATATTATTTTTGTAAAATTATTTGAATGACTTTCTTTCTCATTCCATAGGTTTAGGAAAGTCAAAGAATCAAAGTCATGTTAAAGAGCTCTTCTTGAGCATGATTATGGGTCAACCTAGTGTCAACTAGCCCTCCAAGACAACCACCATCCTCCAAAGAAGAAGTCTGCAAGCAAAGCGAAGTAAAAGATAGTCATGTCGGCCTAAAAGAATTAGATTCACTCATGTCAGCTCAAAGAAATAGACACAACTCTTCATGGATACACGTCGGCTTAATATGATGGACTAACCACTATATATACCTAGTTAGGGTCAGCATAAAAGGACATGAATAATTCAGATTCTCTCTGTGATAGTTTAGCAAATGAAGGATCTCAGATATTGTGGATGGAGTACAGGGCACAGTATCTCAGACAAGCACATGATTACAGTATTTCGGTTGAGCACATAAGTATAGTATTTCAATGGGTACACCGTACAATATCTCATTGTTTTCAGATGATCATCATGATCACAGTCTTGATATACTAGGACAGTCTTGGCATATCTATCATGATAAGGATCTTGGTGCAAGAAACTCTCAAAACTCTCAACTATACACACTAGACATCATTCTGCAGATAAAGTTAGAGTCTCGACATGATGACGATCTCAGTGAAAAGTGCAGTAATGATCTAAGAGAAGATGGAAATATGGTGCAGCAGTTATGTTCTCATTATTGTGATGAATATCTCAGTGAATGTGCATGAATGATGACCTCGGTGAAGCAACAGTGTTGATGATGATCTCAACGGTAAGAAGAGGATTGGTAACTTGGTCTTGGAGTGGCCTAGTAAGTCAAGGGTTATGGTCTTAGTGTTCTTCAATTGGAATCTTTATAAGAAGAATTATGTTTGGGTTTTCCTCTCCAAGAGGGAGAGGTTTTGGCCCTGGCAGAATGCCAACATCTTGTGTTCTTGTCTTTTTGTTTTTCGTAGCTATTTGATGAAATAAGAAACACACACTCTAATAATGTCAAAGAGAAGATTGTGCTAATAAGAAAATTAAAAATGCCTCACAAATAGTTATCAAGACAAGAAGAATCTAATCAACTCTAACTTCCCTAGATTCTTCAACATGGTATCAGAGCTAAGGTGCTGAACTCAAAGGAAGGGTAGCAAAAGAGACATAGAAAGATTAGTATTCAAGAAGGGCATCAAAGCAAGAGCTTTGTTAAGATTAAAAGATTAGTCTACAACAACAGTCTACAACAACAAAGGCTTTTGCCTATACAATCAAGGGGACAACCTTCAACAATCTATACTATCCACTGTCTCGGTGCTGTGCTATTGAGATCTCGGTGCCACAATAGGACTAAGTAATCTCAGTCAAAGAATGAAGTTTCAATGACAAGTACTCATAACTTGGGTTCATGGCAATAGTTTCGATGCCTCTCACAGTCTTAGTCTAGGTCATACCACAGGGATCATAATATAGAATGAAGGTGTTCGTTGATGGGTCTCAATACTATAAAATGATGGCAAGCAACATAAAGACTCCATGGTTTTGCTCAATGCTGCATACTACAAGGTTCCATAATCCACTGATGTGATAGCAAGACAATGCTATCTCAAGCTCATCAACAATTTGTTAATCATAAGAATCAGATGTGTAAATCGAAGAAACTTGAAGGCAAGAAGGCAAGCTTCATACTATTACATCAAGGATCTCATCCGAAGGGAACATCAATGCATCTGCTTCAACCATCATCAATGCAATAAAGGTGAAGATTTCATCTTCACATGACAAGTAAGCATCTTTTCAATTTATAAATTTGGTTAAATGACTTCATGATTGCAAGGACTTCTATAGGTTGGATGGGTCATCACGATTCCTTGCATGAAGAAGGAGGATAGCCATAGTCCTCTAAGTAGCTGAAGTCATTAAACATATCAATAGGTCTCCTCTGAATTTATGAAAAGAGATGCTTATGAAAGATCCCCTCACATAGCAACATTGGAGACATCCTTATGAAAGATCCCCTCACATAGCAACATTGGAGACATCAAAGTGATGTAGATGATAAACTCATTCTCTAAAGATGTAATGAAGGTCACATGAAATTTGATCTACATGAAAGTAAAGGGCATCAAAGGATGTAGGATATCTTCCATCTACAAGATCTAGGAAGGAGGATAATCATCATCATTGTAATTGATAGGCAAGGTAACAAATGTCCATGAACAAGAAAGTTACCTCCTTCAACAACTTGTGGTCTCTATGCTAGATAGAGAAAGACAAGTTAATGGCAAAAATATTGAAGGTTAAAAGAACTCAACCATGTGCAAAAGGGAAAGGCAAGGTTGGTCCTCAAGCAAGACAAAATGAGTATAGTCAAGATTCAATGCTATAGAAAAATTTTGGAAGCTCATATCATTGAAGGATGGAGGAAGCTGAAGAAAAGGGCCAAGGAAAGAGGGAGTAACAAATAGTTAATGACAAAATATTGAAGGTTAAAAGAACTCAACCATGTGCAAAAAGGAAAGGCAAGGTTGGTCCTCAAGCAAGACAAAATGAGTATAGTCAAGATTCAATGCTATAGAAATATTTTGGAAGCTCATATCACTGAAAGATGGAGGAAGTTGAAGAAAAGGGCCAAGGAAAGAGGGAGTAACAAATCTCTCCTATGAGTAAGATAGTATCCCTCACAAAAGGGTCCTATCATAAGCTCCTAAATCTTGTGTTATAAGATATGACTATGAGAATAAGATAAATCATGGCATCATGGAAGCATTAGAAACAAGAGCTTGTGACATCACCATGGGAATCATAAAGGACAAAATCCATGGCAGAAAAACATGTAGGATATATAGCTCTTGGGAACCTCAGTGGACATGGAACGAAAGAAAGGAGTCATCTAAGGCTCATCATACATCAAAGTCAAAAAGGAAACATC
The DNA here is from genome assembly GCA_000404065.3 of Pinus taeda. Taxonomy (NCBI): domain Eukaryota; kingdom Viridiplantae; phylum Streptophyta; class Pinopsida; order Pinales; family Pinaceae; genus Pinus; species Pinus taeda. The sequence goes on along the minus strand of APFE030239370.1, from coordinate 42,368 downwards.
TGCCAATTGGGGATATACAAGATCCTCAAAATTCTCTGATGGAATCCTCATCGTAGGGTTAACTAATCTAGAGAGGAAGCAAGTGTTTCAATAGGAACTCCAACTTACGGAATCCATGAGACAATGATGTGATGACATAAAGCAAATCAAGAGATTGAAGATCTCTTCAATCAAGGAAGTTGCTGGAAGGAGGCTTGATGACCTGAAGGTAAAAATAAGGTATGTATGCTTGTGTTAATATTATAATGACATGTCATATGGTTACAGTTAACATAGATCATTACTTCTATCTTGAGAAGCATGATCAAGAGAAAAAGGGTCTCCTTCTTTGAAAGGATGCAAGAATACATAAGACACACTAGATGAAATCAACATAATATGTCCTCATATGAAGTATGAGGTGGCTGATCACAACTAAGAAACTCTGATTAAAAAGCACCTTGGAATGGAATGTGTAATGAAGGAAGAGATCGTGAGATATGCAACCTTGATGAGGGTAATCAACATCCAAAAAAAATCAAGAAGACTTGACTAGAAAATCTCTCGGAAAGATATGAAGACTCGGATGGAAAAGATGTAGACCCTTGACAATGGATATCTTTGGGTGATGTGTCAATATGAATGCAGGATGCTGATACCTACATAAAGATGTCATGATGAAGAGCCACCTTGTAAGGTACGATTTGATTTAATGATATATTTGATTTCTTGAAAAATATCTGGATAAATTCATGCAGGGCTACTTACAGGTACAACTAGCATTCACGTGATGAATGGAAGAAGCATGATAAGAAAGAAGTGGTCATATGATGACGGTTCCAGATATGAAGAAGGCCACTTTCCATGAAGAAAGGAATGACATGACAAACTAAAGAAGAAAGTGATTGATGACTATTGCCCTACAAGAAAGAAGCTCAACTAATTTTTATGACATCAAGGAGAGAAGTTTGTGAAAATTCTATCACTGCAACAACTGATTTATTTTACCTACATATTTCTAGTGTTCCATGGGGACGCGTCCCTTAGGGTCGGGTGCACGCACCCCTCGCACCCGGGATGGGGAGTCTCTTGGGGGTGCATTTCCCCACGCACCCTTTTTGGGGAGTTTCGGGGAGAGCAAGGGGGTGCGTTTCCCCAATGTGGGAGTCTAGACTCCCCAAAAAGGGTGCGTCTGGGCGTCCCCCCTCAATGTGGGAGTCTAGACTCCCCAGAAAGGGTGCGTCTGGGTGTCCCCCTTCAGTGTGGGAGTCTAGACTCCCCAAAAAGGGTGCGTCTGGGAGTCCCCCTTTAAATTTGTCTAATAAGACCCAAATTAAAAATTAAAAATTAAAAAATCAAAATCAAATCAATGTATATGAATATTTCATTATTGATTTTTTTTTTTTTTTTTTTTTTTTTTTTTTTATTATCGAATCTCATGGTATGTATGAATAATTCAATAATGAGACTTGAGTTATGTCATATGATTCATGAATGATGTATGTATCAAAATGAACGATGAGGATGGATCAATGATTCAATTATCTATTTAATAATTTTTATGCTTTCATTATTGAACAGTGAACAATAGATATATGAACTTGTATATATATATTATATTGTCAATTTAATATTTTTATGCTTTCATTATTGAACAGTGAACAATGAATATGAACTTGAATTATTATATATATATATATATATATATTATTTATTAAATTTAATACCTCGACGTCTCCCCACACCCCCGAAATTTCCCTAAAATTTGAGGGTACTCCCACACTTGCCCCCCTGTGCGTCTCCCCGCACCCGCGTCTCCCCGCACCAGAGTCTTGGTGGAACATTGCATATTTCCCGATAAGTTATTTATGAATATCCTTCAATAAACATTAAAATAGATTCTGTTGCAGATATCACATCGTAATACTGAAACAAACACATGCACAAGAATTAACACATCGACACAAATATTTTGGACAATCAGTCCTCGGAAAAACCCAATGTGGGAAAACCGGTGTAGCAAGGGTGGATTTTATTATTAAGCAGTTCTTCAGTACATCTGCGTGCCAAACTAGCTTACCCAACAGAGAGAAAATTCTTTAGCACTTTCCCCAATCTCAATGTCAGCCTGACTGACCTTTGTGTAGCTCTCAGACCCTCTTTGTCAGCCCCTGCCTCTCTGTGTCAGGACTGGGCCTCTCTGCGTCACTCATGCAGGCCCTCCAATGACTACGCAGTCTTGCAGACTCTGCGTCTGCCTCTCTAACCTCTGCGTTGTTCCCCTGGTGCTATTCCTGACTCTCTGTTCTGTACGTGATGCCTCCTGTTGGTTTCCAGATCACTAGTTTGAATTTCTCAACTAACCCTGCTCTAGAAATCGAACTAATTGGTCTCCCTCAATGTGTTCTCCAACTGACCCTCAAGCCTCTTCATATACTTTTCTTGTTGGTCCTTCAATGACCAAGATTAAATCTCTAATCAACGACTAAGATTAGATTTGGCTTGATCCATGACTTTTGGAATCTTCTAACCCAGTTTTATATTAATACCCATTAATATTTTATTTTTCCTAAGTTTAGACTTAGGAACTCCATTAAAAATATTAATTATTTTAATATCTCCCAAACGGTTAGAATCTGCCCAAACCATTTCCGGGTCTTGGACATCTCATGCGCTTTAGCCTCTCCACCAATTTGCATGGCTAGAGCACATCTGATGCTACCCCAAATCAACACTCCCTCTTAACGAGGATTATGCTTTAGTAATACTCCACATTGAGCATTACTCTGATCATACGTCATTGATGCCTGTGCCGATGCTAAGCCTCCCTATCCAACATCCTCTGCACTGCTGCCCATGGCTCGATCACTGCCATTGGTACATCTGTACTGCAGCTCCCTCTACATTCGTGCTGCTGCTGGTCCTTCTTCCCAACACTACATCTGCACTGCAAACTCCTCGTCATGTTGGATCGTGCTACTGCACTGCAACATCATACCCATTTCTGCTATTGAAATGGATTCTTTATCGTCCCCATCTTCTCCATGAAATAATAAAACTTGGTTCTTCCAAGGGCTTTGATAAGGATGTCTGCTACCTGTTCTCTTGTAGGAGTGTAGATCAACTGTACAACTCCTCGTTGGACACAGTGTCTGACAAAGTGACACCGGATATCAATATGCTTTGACTGATCGTGAAACATTGGATTCTTAGAGAGCTAGATGCAACTTTGATTATCACACATGATCCTGATAGCCTCCATCTTTCTTTTGAATAGGTTCACAAGTAGTTTTGTTTCCTACTGCACCAGGAGGTCATTCCTGATCCAATGTTGAAACAATACCTAGAGGTACTTTTCCGATCCACTGAACTTCCTGCCCAATCTGCATTAGTAAACCTACTCAAATTGATATCCTTACCCTGGTGTACAAGAGTCCTTTATCGAGTGTTCCCTATAAGTACCTGAGAAAATGTTTCGCTGCTGCCCAGTGCACCCTCTTCGGCTCCACCATGAACTGACTGAGGGTGTTGACAGCATAGCAAATGTCTACCTGGTATTGACCAGATACATCAAGGACCCTATGAGCTGTTTGTATAAGGTGGGATCAACATCTTTGTCTTCTTATGCATCAATCTTCTTCCAGTTGGTTATCATTGGAGTAGCCATGGGACAACAGTCCTCCATCCTGAATCTCTTTAGAATTTCTATAGCATATCTCCCTTGCCCAAGGAAGATCTCCCCCTTTTGTTTCCAAACTTCCAACTCCAGGAAATAATGCATTTGTCCCAAATCCTTCATGTTGAACTCCGTGGCTAGATTCTTCTTGCAGTCCCCTATGAGCCTAGATGATCCTGTTAGGAAGAGATCATCCACATATAATACTAAGATTAGAGGCTCATTCTCTACAACCAGATAGTAGAGATTTGGATCTGCGTCACTCTTGACAAATCCCATTTTCTGCAAGTAGCCATCAATTCGCCCATACCATGCTCTAGGTGCCTGTTTCAGCCCATACAAGGCTTTCTTCAATCTACATACATGAGACTTTTTTTCATGTGTCTCAAAGCCCTCTGGTTGTTCAATGTATACCTCTTCTTCTATCACATCGTTCAGAAATGTTGTTTTGACATCCATATGATGAATCTCCCACCCCATCTGTGCTGCAAGAGATATCACGGTTCTAAAAGATGTATACCTAGCTATTGGGGCGAAGGTCTCTTCGTAGTCAATTCCTTCCTTCTGAGCATACCCCTTAGCCACAAACTTGGATTTGTATTTCTTGACACTGCCGTCTGCAGCGTATTTAATCTTCTAGATCCATGTCAAACCTATCACTGATTTGTCTTGGGGCCTTGGCACTACCTCCCAGACATCGTTCACCATTATGGAGTTGTACTCCTCTACCATCGCATCCAGCCAAACCTGATGTTGAGCTGCCTCCTAAAAACTGGCAGGCTCCCCATCCTGAGCCACTAATGCCTGATATCTATCTGGCTGTTTTCACTCCCTCTTATTGTTCCTTGGCGCACCGATGAAGTCCTCTGCATCTTGCAGAATTTGACGAAGTTCCCTTCTCGTTCTTCCTTTGCCAGCAGGTGCTTTTGTTAGCTCCTCCTCATCTTGTGATTCTTCTTGAACCGAGGAAGAATTCTTTTCTTCCGTTGGTTGAAGAGGTTTGACCAACGGTTCCTCTTTTGACTGGTCCTCGGAAGGCATTTCTCGAGATTCTCTGAAAGCCCTGTCTTCCATGAACTTCACTTCTCGTCGAACTACTACCTTCCTGCTCCCTGGAAGACAGATTCTGTATGCCTTAACATTCTCGCTATATCCCACTAGATATCCTTTCTCTGCAGTTTGATCCAGTTTCTTCCTCTTTTCCTCGGGTATGCGACAATATGCTAAGCTCCCAAATATCCTGAAATTACTGACTTTAAGCGTCTTCCCTGTGAAGACTTTCTTTGGAGTAATCTTGCCCAACGCCCAATGAGGAGTTCTATTCTGAACATAGACTGCTGTGTTGCATGCTTTTTCCCACAAGAATTTTGGCATATCATGATCATACATCATGGCCCTAGTTGCTTCTATAATAGTCCTGTTCTTTCTTTCTGCTACTCCTTTCTGCACCAGATTTTATGGAGTTGTCCACTCTCTTCTGATGCCCTCCTTAGCGCAAAAATTAGTGAAGTCCTTATCAACATACTCTCCACCATTATCTGAGCGCAAAACTTTTGCATTTTTCCCAATCAGATTCTCCACCAGAGCCTTGAAATTTTTGAATCGATAGAAAACCTCATCCTTGGTTTTCAAAAAATAAATCCAAGTTTTCCTTAAGTGGTCATCAATGAAGGTAAGGAAGTACTCGACACCACTAAGAGCTTTAGTGGACATGGGTCCACAGATATTTGAGTGTATCAATCCTAGTACACTCTTGGCCCTGTTTTTTACTTCTAGGAAATGCTGCCTTGGCATACTTTCCTAGAGCACATCGTCTACACACATCATCTCGTTCTGTACTAAGATCCATAACTCTTGTTACGGTACTCTTGAGAATTCGCAGAACCCCATGGTGCAAATGTCCCATTCTTCTGTGCCATAGTTCGTTAAAATCCTTGTCTCCATGACTACCTATTAGTGCCATTGGTGATTCTAGTTGTAGTCTGTAGAACCTGTTACTTTTGATCTTGATATGCACTTTCTTTTTCCAGCTCGGGTGTTTGACGTATACTTTCTCCTTGATGAAGAAAACGTCATAGCCTTTGCCTTGAAGTTGCGACACAGAAAGTAAGTTCATCTCCAATCCTGGTACATGCAGCACATTGGTAGCACGGAACCACTCTTTAGTTTCTGTTTGAAAAACTATTGTACCCTTCCCTATTGGAGTACATTTTGCCTTGTTCCCCATGGTGATTTGAAAGTTGATCTTCTCCTCCCTATAATTTGAGAAACATTCTCGGATTCCCGTCATATGCCAAGAGGCCCCACTGTCTATATACCATACCTTTGATGATGCAAAGCTAGTCACACAAGCCACTTCTTCTTCCAGCCTAGACGCCTACGCAGAGAAATCGAAATCACTTTCTCTTTTGCAATTTTTTGAAAATCTGTGTGAGTCTCCTAATGTAGATGCCTCTGCATCATGGTCTCGACCCATAATTGATTTTCCTTTCCTGTCTCTGATTACTTGCTCTGATACCATGTGAAAATTCTATCACTGCAACAACTGATTTATTTTACCTACTTATTTCTTGATAGGTTATTTATGAATATCCTTCAACAAACATTAAAATAAATTCTGCGATAGAAATCACATCGTAATACAGAAACAAACACATGCACAAGAATTAACACATCAACACAAACATTTTAGATAACCAGTTCGCGAAAAAAACCAATGTGGGAAAACCAGTGCAGGAAAGGAGGATTTTATTATTCAGCAATTTTTCAGTACAACTAGGTGCCACACTGGCTTACCCAACAGAGAGAAAATTCTTTAGCACTTCCCCCAGTCTTAGCGTCAGCTTGGCTAACCTCTATGTAGCTCCCAGACCCTCTGTGTTAGCCCCTGCCTCTCTGCGTCAGCACTATGCCTCTTTGCTTCACTCACGCAGGCCCTCCAATGATTGCGCAGTCATGCATCCTTTGCATTTGCCTGAGAGGCTCTATGTCTAGCTCTTCAACCTTTGCGTTGTTCCCCTGTGTTGTTCCAGACTCTCTATTCTGTACGCGCTATCTCTTGCTGCTCTCCAGACCACTAGTTCGAATTTATCAGCTAACCCTGCTCCATAAATCGAATTGATTGGTCTCCCTTAGTATGTTCTCCAACTGACCCTCAAGCCTCCTCTTATACTTTTCCTATTGGTCCTTCAACGACTGAGATTAAATCTCTAATCAACGGCTCAGATTAGATTTGGCTTGATCTATGACTTTTGGAACCTTCTAACCCAGTTTTATATTAATACCCATTAATATTTTATTTTTCCTAAGTTTAGACTTAGGAATTCCATTAAAAATATTAATTATTTTAATATCTACCAAACGGTTAAACTCTGCCCAAACCATTTCTGGGTCTTGGAGATCTCATGTGCTTTAGCTTCTCCACCAATTTTCATGTCTAGAGCACATCCGATGCTACCCCAAATCACCTTGCTGTACCTGTCACTGTGCTACACCATCATACCATGTCCGTCATCATTGTGCTGCACCATGGCCATGTCCATCATCACTGTGCTGCACTATCACTGAGATGTACCTCATCATGCTGTACCCAACATGCTACTCTTCATCATCATGCTGCTCTATGCATCACTATGCACTATGTTGCACCATTCATCATGCTGCATTATGCATCACTATGCTGCACCACTGTCACTGTGCACTATGCTGTACCATTCATCATGCTGGTTCATGCACCTTACTGCACCATGCTGCCCATGCAACTTACTGCACCATGCTGCCCAGATTTGACCGCAATTGATCTCCAAGGAAAGGCTGTCCTCTTTATGTTCAAATCAGCCTTCTCTTAATATAGTTGACCTCTAAGGGAAAGTTGCCCCCTTTGCTGTAATGCTGAGCAACCTATTTCCCTTAACTATAGCTCTGCTTTTCATAGGACCACTCTTCACTTGCCATCTTGGGTCATGGTAAGTTATAGCTAGTATTAGTCCTCAAGTAAGCACCCAAACAAGCTGCTATTACTGCAGCTAGGTTCCTATTCTTAGCTGCTGCTCTACGAGGTAGTATAGGGCTAACACCAACTCCTATACTTACCCAACAATCCGTAGATCACCTTGCACTCCTTCCGCTGTCCCAACACAGAGCTTGCGTTACTAACTCGGCTCTCATATAATATGAGATAGGCTCCATGCAGTCATAATGATCCTCACAGATCTGCTTCTAAACAATAGTGACTAGGGCATTAATGTTGCCAACGTATAGGAGTCTCTCGACTATGTAAAATAGTCACAGTTTGATCAACAATTAGGGCTCTTTAGAACAACGATTTAGGCCTTCACATGTTGTATGTTAAGGCCTCTTCTTCTGCGGCTTAGATCACCTTTTTAGGATAGTAGCTAGGGTAGCATAGGACAACAACTAGGGCTGGATATGATGACATCTAGATTTCCTTATCTGGACTGCGTATAGGGGTCCTTTTTGGGCTTTGTATAGAAGCTCCCTTTTACTGTGTTTAGGGCTTGAACTCTCTTGTAAGACAGCGTTGAAATTTCCTCCATTAATTGTGTTTATTAGGGCAGCGTTAGAAGCTAGGACATCTTCTTTTAGGGCTGCGTAGATCCTTCTTTCCCATGGCAGCATTCAGATCTAGGGCATCTCTTCTTAGGGCAGTGTATTCTCTTAGTAATTCCTCCTTCCACCAAAACCTAAAGACAAGTGGAGAGGAAGAGATCATAATAAGAGTGTGTGACTAAATGACTAGCAAGCCAACTTTTTTATACTAAAACGTTAAGCACAAGTGGGGGCAATTTTGTTGTTGGCCGACCTTGATGAATTGTCCCATAACACAAATAAATTCATATCTCCATGAATACATGTCGGAATCGGATGATCTTTAGATCAATCCTGCACCTCTCGACGAGAGGAATCCAAGAAAAATATCAACTTCCATAAATAAGATGACCCACATGGAGTTTGGCCCTAGTTGCCAATTTTGACACTCCCTCTTAAGTAGGGAGAACTCCATCTGCTAATCCATCTGCCAGACTACACTATCTTTGCCATCAGTGCCCTGCACTGCTCTGCTCTACTGAACTATGAAGAAGAATAAATGATCGAGAATGTATCATACCATCCTCTACTGACCCGAAGTTAGTCCCATATAAATGAGAATGTCTCATACCACTCTTACTGATCCGAAATCAGTTCCAAATAAAGAGAGTGTCTCATACCACTGTTACTGACCTAAAGTCAGTTCCAATTGATCCCAGATCAATATCATCCTAGCATAGGGAGTATGGCAGTTACACGATGTGTCCATCAGTACTACTATGGTCCCTATCCTCATTTCCTACTCATTAGCCAGATGAGAAGTACTTCCCATGCGTCCTAGACTGCATGGGTAGGATGTCTCAGCAGGAGAAGGGTGAACCACTCATCCTTCCTACATGTCACCAAGGGTACCCCAGGGGAAGGCTGAACCACTCACCCTGTACACAACAAATCAGTAGGGGAAGGCTAAACCACTCACCCTATGACTGTGTCTCAGCAGGAGAAGAATGAACCACTCATCTTGCCTACATAGCAGACCACTAGGGGAAGGTTGAACCATTCACCCTATGGTTGCTCATCGCTCCAAGATGTAGCCCCAAGCCCATTGGAGCTCCCAGAGCTCAATGTCCATATCATATAGGACCCTTAGGAGAGAGTCTCTCGACGACTCCTAGTCGTTCTCGAAAAGTCACAACTTTGACCTTTCCAAGGGCTTTGATAGAATGTCGGTGACCTGCACATCAGTCCCAATACGATGGAGTCTTCTTACTCCTCGATGCACCATATCCCAGATAAATTGGTACCTGATGTTTATATGCTTGGAGCGATCATAGAACATGGGATTCCTCAAAGAATCCCCCTTTGGTTGTCACAAAAGATCACGATGGTATCCAGCATGTGTCCAAACAACTCATTGAAGAGCTTCCTCAACCAGGCAACTTCACACGAGGTCATACTCGTAGCTATGAATTCGGTCTCAACGATGCTCAAAGAAACTGACTTCTGCTTCCCGCTCATCCTGGATATCGAAGCAGAACCCAAAGAGAACTAACACCCAGAAGTGCTCTTGCGATCCTCCACACTGCATGCCCAGTCAACATTCGAATAATCATGCAGCTTCACATTTCCGGCAGTGTATCTCAATCGAGGAAAGATTGTGCCTCGAAGATATCTTAGAAGTTTCTTGGTACCAATCTAGTGAGGCTCAACCATATATGACCTCAACATGCTAACCGCAAAACATATATCCGGAAGGGAGTTCACCAAGAACATCAATGCTAGGATGAGTTTATGAAACTCAAAGGCATTTCCCAAATCAGGTCCGGCATCACTACCACATAACTTTTGAAAGTTAAGCTCCATCGAGGTAGTCACGGGCTTGCAATTTACCATTCCAAATCCGGAATCCAACTCCCTCTTACTTTTGCAAATGAGAGGGTCTACACCTGTCAGAAAGAGGTCGTCCTCATAAGGTACTAGTATGAGAGATCTATCATCCACAACCTTAAAGCTATGGTTTGGATCAGCTTCACTCGTAGTGAATCTCAACTTTATTAGCTAGCTATCAATCCTCTCATACCAAGCCCAGGGTGCTTGCGTCAAGCCATAGAGGGCTTTCTTCCACCCGTATACATGAGATTCCCAAACATGAATCTCAAACCCCTTGGGTTGTTCCAAATTTGAGGTCTTGCTACATGAGGGGAATGATCCCCTTCTAAGTTTTCCTTCGGTACATCTTGGACATGTACCTCCATGATCTTCTTGAATTCAAGCATCCCTTTCACCATCTGAGTCACATTGGGTAGGGCCTTATAATGAGGATGGGAAAACTTCCGGTGCCATTGAAGAGATGGGTCACACGACATGGTCCCCAATGGACTTCCTGCAATTTGATACAAATTGCCAACCCTGAACCCATGAGTTCTTGAAAATTCCATTTTCAAACACGTACCTTTCCATCAATGAATGCCACCTTTGACTTCCATTGTCAAAATGGACACCAGGTTCTTCTTGAGATCAGGTGCATAAAGAACTTCTTGTAAATGAATTGTGTTACCCTCATTCAATCGAGGGTAACATTCCCTACACCTTTTCCGGGATAGGTGGCATTGACTCCAAGTATAATCTCCACGATTGTCTCCTTCTCTATCAAATTAGAGAGAGCTTCCTTGCATCCGATGAAGTGCCTTGAAGCACTACTGTTAATAAGACAGATTCCCAAAGGGTTTGGACAGGGCCGACATAAGATAATACTCAGAAACAACATTTGATTCTTCATACCTGGAGTTCCTTGCTTTCTTGAAGAGTCGACCATTTCCTTGATGACCTGCATTACCAGTCATTCCTACGATCATTGAAGATGTTTCTGGAATGATTGTTATCATCATCAAGTGATGTGTCCCTACCATTCAGACACTCCTTCATATAATGGCCAAACTTATTGTAAGCAAGGCATCTGCCTTTCCTTCCACCCTTAGATCCGGACTTCCCATTGAAGTGATCTTTAGGTAGGCTATCAGATGCTTCCACTGCGCCACTCGAATAATATTCTCTGCTTCGACTTCACCCTTGGTGAATTTGAAGTGGGATGAGGAACCCATTGAGCCTTTTGTTCTTTCCAACTATCTTTGGTGATTGCTCTTTCACTCTTGTTTGGGCATTATCTTCACCTCACCTCTGATACCATGTTAATTTTAGGTATGTTCTATGCTGAGAGCAAATTTACTTCAATTTTCCATATTAGGTCAATATGAATTCCAAATTAGCAATCACATTTAGCATGATAATAAAATGCAGATAGAACATAAAGATAAATCACAGAAAACAAGCCAAGACAAGAGGACACAAGATGTGGCGCCAGCCAAGGACAAAACCCAATGCGGGGAAACCCTTGATCAATTCTTCTTATGTTCTTCAATAGTTCAGCAGAGAGAGATAATACATATACATCAAAAGTCAACACTTTGAATTGACAAGATAAGAGCAAAGATCTTCACTAAGAAGATAACACATGAGGTAGCTGATCTGAACATAGGTGATTCCATCACCTTGCTGTACCTGTCACTGTGCTGGACCATGTTGCACCTTCATACCATGTCCATCATCACTGTGCTGTACCATGCTGCACCATCACCATGTCCATCATCACTGTGCTGCACCATGCTACACCATCACTGAGTTGTTCCTCATCATGCTGTACCCAACATGTTGCTCTTCATCATCATGCTGCACTATGCATCACTGTGCTGCACCACTATCACTGTGCACTATGTTGCACTATTCATCATTGTTAATTTTAGGTATGTTCTATGCTGGACCAATTTATTTCAATTTCTTTTCTAGATTAGCAATCACATCAGCATAGAGTAAACTATAGATAAAACATAAATATAAATCGCAGAAGACAAGCCAAGACAAGAGGACACAAGATGTGGTGCCAGCCAGGGAAAAACCCCAATGTGGGGAAACCCTTGAGCAATTCTTCTTTTATGTTCTTCAAAGTTCAACAGAGAAAGTGAGAGAGATAGTACATTTACAATAGAAGTCAATATTTTGACTTTTGATATCGCATGAGATCAATTGAAGACATATTGTTTCAACTGATTCTCTAAGGTGACTCCACCTATCAGAGTGCTGCCTTTCGTCCATTTGCTGCACATGACCGTATGACACCATGCTGTATAGGTCCTCCTCATTGTTGCACCATTGAAGCCATCATTATAGAATCACTGAGATCAGCCTTGACATTATGTCAACGAGGTCTTCTTCAACACGATGACTGTGCCTTATATCTTCATCATCATTGAGACAGTGATGCTTTTCATCAGGTAGTCCTAGTTATTATATCATTCCTCCATTACTAGTTTGTTGGAGCTTGAGGACTGTTTCTTCATATAGACTCTGATACTGCTCCTTATGCCGAGACAGTGAGTTATAGATCCGAATCTCACTGTGATGTATGATCTCTCTGTATCCCTGTGATCATCACTGACATTGACTGCTATCTACTGCAGGAATACCTCATGATCTTTATGTCCACATCTGAAACTTGCCTTGTTCCTTTTATTCGAGATAGATATGTCGAGAGTGACAGGCCCAGACTTTGCAGTGGATACTACCTTCAGATCTAAAGTGTATCTAGACTTTGCTGCGGAGAACTTATTCATTGCTCCATGCATCGAGGTTGTGACTGCACCTAAAACCCAATCCAGGTGCAGTCAAACCCTGCGGCTCCTCTCTTCATGACTGTGTTTGCTTTCTTCATGACTGCGGCTTCCCTTTCCAAGACTACAACTTCATGCGTTGACTGTGGCTACACCTCCTTATCGCTGCGGCTCCTCTTCTTCCTGACTGCAGCTCTATGCCTTAACTGCGGCTTCACCTCCTTGTGATTGTGGTTATGACTGCGGCTATTCCATATGACAGTCACTGCGTGTAGGGAGTCTCTCTACCTACGTATAAATGACTTCCAGAACAGCGTATAAGTACAACGTATAACATTCACAATGACCAACATATAACATCCATTATGAACAACGTATAAACACAGCGTATAAGTCTTCTGCACATATGTCTCCGTTATGAACAACGTATAAGTCTCCATCATGAACAACGTATAAGTCTCCATCATGATTTGCGTATATGGGAGCCTCCTTGACTGTGTAGATTAGGGCTTGCATATAAGACTTCTGGACAACGTATTAGGGCTTGTGTATAAGGCTTTTGGACAGTGTATTAGGTCTTTGTCTGCTGTGTAGATCATCCTCAGATGCCTGCGGCTTCCTGCGGTTAGGGCATCACCCTTGGGCCAGTGTATCTTCATTGTGTCTCTCCTTCACCAAAACCCAAAGACGTGGAGAGGAGGAGACCACATATGAAGAGGATGTATATTTCAAATGATTTTAAGTCCTCTATATTTATACTAAAATGTAGATGATGAATAGACACGACTATTGGGTTTCTAAGCCTACATAGGATGCTGGCTGACTTGACAATATGTCTTATAATACAAATAAATTCATGACTCCATGAATACTTATTGGAATCGGATGATCTTTAGATCAATCCTACACCTCTTGATGAGAGGGATCCAACAAAAATATCAACTGCCATAAATAAGATGACCCACATAGAGTTTGGCCCTAGTTGCCAATTTAACACTCCCTCTCAACTAAGGAGAACTCCATCCGCTGATCCATATGTCCAACTGTACTATCTCTGCCATCAATGCCTTGCACTGCTCTGCTCAGCTCTGCTGGCTCTGCTCGATTGTGTTGGCTCTGCTCAGCTTTGCTAGCTCTGCTCACCTCTGTTGGCTCTGCTTAGCTTTGCTGGCTCTACTTTGCTCTGCTGAACCATGAAAAAGAAGAATTGATTGAGAATGTGTCATACCATTCTCCAATGACTCGAAGTCAGTCTCAGAGTGTGTACCACTGGTCCCAAGCCAATCCTCAACTGACCCGAAGTTAGTGTCATAGTGGGTACATCTCCAGTAACTTGTCCGAGACCAGTCCTCTACTGACTCGAAGTCAGTCTTAGAGTATGTACCACTAGTCCCAGACCAGTCCTCAACTGACCTGAAGTCAGTGTCATAGTGGGTACAACTCCTACAACTGGTCCCTGACCAGTATCATTGATCCTAGATCAATGAAGGTCATCCTAGCATAGGTAGTATAATAGATACAACGATGCATCCATCGGTACTACTATGGTCCCTATCCTCATTTCCCTGCTCATTGATCCGATGAGAAGTACTTCCCATGAGTCCCGGACTGCATGGGTAAGATGCCTTAACAGGAGAACAAATCAATCATGTCCACAGGAGAGCGAATCATCCTGTCCCACAAGAGAGCGAATCATCTTGTCCACAATCGCCATGGCGAACACATCATCCAGGCCTCACAGGAGAACTAATCATCCCGCTACACAATTGTCATGGAGAACACATCATCCAGACCTCACAGGAGAACTAATCATCCTGCTACACAATCGTCATGGAGAACACATCATCCAGACCTCACAGGAGCACTAATCATCCTACTACA
>APFE030239356.1:4059-24172 GCA_000404065.3 Pinus taeda | reverse complement strand
ACAGGGACCACTACATGTTTCCGCCACTACTTTTTACTTTCTACTGAACAGCGCATCAACAGGGACCACTACATGTTTCCGCCACTACTTTTTACTTTCTACTGAACAGCGCATCAACAGGGACCACTACATGTTTCCACCACTACTTTTTACTTTCTACTTGGTCTTTTTTGACCAATTCCTTTTTAGCGTTTTTTATTCACTTATTTTTAGTGCATCCATTGTCTCTGTTTTTGTCTCTTGGCTTTGCAGGATCATTTACCGGTATTAGTCCCAATCTACTACAGTCTGTGTAAAGCTGATGCCACAATAATTTGATTAGTCTATTTCTTATGTTTTCGATATTAAAGTTAAAGCTGAAACCACTCTTATTTTGTGTATTTGAGCCAAATTCATTCTTTAATGCTCTACTCTCCCTGCTTTGTTTATTTGAATCAAATCATACTTTTGGCTATAGTATTATTTGAATCAAATTATACTTTTGGGTATAATATTAAGCTTTGGATGAGGGATTTTTTTTGGTCATAATATGTTTATATTGTAATTTTAGAATATAGTCATTTCTGAAACGCAATTTCTGAAATGCAATGGGGGCTGCTTAAGATCACGGTGGAATTCGCTTTGGTACGACAATTTTTCTTAAAATAGTTTGTTTTTTTTTTTTTTTTGTTTTCTAATACACATTAATCCATTATATATATATATTATATATATATATAATATTTTGATAAATATAACTCTAAAAAATTTCATTTATTATATATAGTTTGTTTTGTTACCCCTCTTAAAAAATTTCTGGATTATATTTTATATAAAATAGTTAATTTCATTATATATATATATAATATATATATATATATAATTCTCTTTCCATACTGATTTAAATAAAACCATGAATTATTTATATATTAGATAGTAATTTCTATGAATAAGTAGAAGTAAAATATTTTGTTGAATAGCTTTTATTCCCTAGCAAGAATGACGGACATTATTTCAATTTTCCTAAATTACAGTAAAGAATATTTGGCGATGCCAAGAAATGAAAAAATCAATCATATTTTGAAAACAAAAATATCTAATAACACAGAAAAATGAGATCACCAATCCATGCAATCTTGTATATGTAATTTTAGATTAGTTTATTTTCTAAATCGTTATTTTAAAGGGCATTAGTTTCATTAATTATATATATATATATTCAAATGTGGGTTTGATATATAAATTTAGACATTTTGTATTACAAGTATTAAATTTGAAACTTAAGATATACAAATTTGAAGGGTTTTTAGGGAAAACCCTATAGAGATAAGGTGTCATGTCTCCATAACTTAACACGTAAGGTGAATACAATAGTAATATTTTTTTTTTATGATATTACTAATGAAAATATACAGACGGACTTCTTGTCAACTTAATTTTGCAATCTTAATATAGTACCTAACTATTTTGGTCGATTATGAAGTTTTGGCAATGTGAATATTGTTTTGCGGTGATGGTTAAGGCTTGGTACTACGAGTACTATTTTGCATTAATTATAATTGCACTTTGGGAAACTCTCACCTCCTCGCAATCTGTAAACTCGGCGATTATATGTTACATCTGGCAACCTCATTAAATATGCAACTGGATAAGCTGGGAGTTGTCTATAATGCGACTTTTTGGAGATTCCGGTGACGAAATCCGGCGGAAGAAATGAGGTTAAATCTTGATTTTTAGCAGTTAAAATGGTTTTTTAACTGCATATTTGGATTCAGCGCCCTAAAAACCCTTGGGAGCCATTGATTGTGCAGAAACTAGCTATCAAACTTGGGATTCCAATGAATTGCTGCCGGATTTTGACCGAAAAAATCCGCCAGAAAAACTTTAAAAAGTCGCGTTATAGACTACTGCGATAAGCTGTACCATTTGGTTGATTCTTTTTGGTTTACGTTGTTAATTTTCCTACTCTGCTCTGTACGTGGCACAAGCAGGCCCATCCCTCTACAGTCACCTCCCTCGAGCTTATCGCCACATCAACAGAGGATAGACTGGGTTGTGATCCTATGGTCCAGATCTTTCCGAGGTTAAGTCTTTCCAGTTCTCGGTTGCCTTGTTGCATTTTCACTTCCAATCCTGGGCGCCAGCGCCGTTTCTCCCCTTTGTTTTTCGCAGGCCTACTCTGTCTGTCATTCCAAGGCCCCGAATGAGTTGGAAGGCCTACAGATGCAGGGTTATGGCGTCCTCATCGTTAGGTGGAAACTGGGTAAGTGCTCTATAATGTATTTTTTTTTGGGAATTCTTCGCCACTGAAACTCTGTTTTTGTTATTAGTTTTCCACAAACACAGTTGGCTAATGTTTGATGCGGTGCTCTCTACTTGTAGGGTCCTCCTCAAGAGTCCGGGGCTATTCATCGTTGCTGCGCGGTAGGCACCTTACCAGACTTCGTTGCCCGAGATCCCCGGGTAAGGGATTTATCTCCGGTTGTTTGCTTTTCGGCTGAGCTTGGCTCCTCTGGTTATCTGGAACTGGGGTTTTTTCAACTTCCAAATGTTTACTGCTTCTGCTACATAGTTAGTTCGAAGTCTTGCTGAGTTAGAAGTTTTGTATTATCTAACAGCTGAGAGCTGTAGTGATTAAGACCTATGTTCTGTACTCATGTAGAGGGTTTTGTCTTTCCAGCGTCCGGTTTGAACAATGGTTACTCCGATGTAATTATGTGTTTTAACTATGCCATGGTTTTTCCCGTGGTTTATATGATTGTTCTATGTGGATTGGAAATGTGCTGGAAAGCATTCTTCAGGGGATAACCAAAGCGAAGTCATTCACATTGTCTTGTTTAAGTTTATTAATTCTTTCAAGTATTCCATTCGCATGAACTTTTAAGATTTATGGTCTACTGTTGGATGGTTATCATTTCCATGCTACATTCTGTTGTATGATATAATGAGATTTTTCCCAAATCTTGCTTTCTATTAAGATGATTTGAGTATATGGCCATGACAACCTCTGCCAGGATTTTACATTTGTTTTTTTATAGTTTATCAGGTATTAAAAAAAAACAACACCGACTGTCAATAATTCCTGCATTTGTACTATATGATAATGTTTAGTATTGGTTCCTTGCTTTTTATGTTTTGATGTCTGGATAGCTAAATCTTGCTTATAAATTTTTTAGTTATTTGAACGCTGCGAGATTCCTACCCGTAGGGTTTTAGAAAGTTTGTTCTTCAATATTTTCTTTGTTGTGCTCACTCACACGATTCAGGGTATTCACCTATTATAACTCCTTAGAGCCCATCGTCGGCTTGCGAACTGAGGAAGAAGTTCCTCATACATTGTGTGCCATGGTTGTCTACAACTTTCCAGTTTTCCAGCATTTTTGGTAATTTACTTTTATTAACATATATAATCTTATTCAGTTTTCCCTTGTTGTAAAATCTATAATTGCAGTTTTAATTTTCACATGCCCTGCTAGGGTTTTGGTTAATAGGTTGGAAACGTCTCTGCTATACTATATACTTACCACACCCCTAAGGAATTCTCTGTCCTCGTGCTAGGATTTTGCATGATCTAGAATCTTTTCGGAACCCTACAAATTCACTAAAGTTAACGTTTACTTACAAGTTTTCTAGAACTTAAGAGGGTTCTATGTGCCCATCACTTTTCCTATTTCTCTAAACGCAAAAGTATCATTAATCAATCTATATTTTTTTTAAAGAGTCATTTCTACGCAGAGATTATGCTACAGCTTTCAGTTTCTATGAATGACACAAAACTTAATTATACACAGCAATTATAATTTCAGTACCTGTTTTCCGATGTTCAAAGTATTTCTTCAACAGAACCGTCCACCTCTGTTTCCCTGTACTGCTGTGACTCGCGAAGTTCTCCAGAAGCGGGGCTTTCTCTTTATCTCCTGCTTCCAATCTGCCACCCAACCTTGAGATTCGTCTTTCGGGACGAAAATCTCCCCCTTGCTCTCTTGCAGGACCACTGTCCTCGGCAGGGTCCTCAGCAAGATACTTGCACCTAGTGCTTGGCTATCTGGTCATCACCAGACTTAGCCATTTTTCCTCTTTTCCTTCTCCCCTCTCTTCCTTTTCTCTGGAAACCCTTCCAGTTAGGGGAGGTAGTTAGGGTTGCAGTCACACCAACCGTCTTTTCCCAACTTCCTCCTCAAGAAGTTGTGAGCACTTCCAAGAAAACATTTCTTGTATTTTAATAAAAAAAAATAATAAAAGTATTATTAAATTTCAAACAGCTAATAATGTCATATTCAGTTTGTCTTTTACCATAGTAAAGTCAAATATTTACATTTTCCTCAGGCATCACATAAGGATATAGATTGAGTTTTAAATGAGTTTGTGTCAATGTGAGACTTTACTTATCTTTGTATTTATATCTTAAAAAAATTGTTATATATGTCTCTATATCTTAAAAAAAGAAGAAGTGTTATATATGTCTATAATCATCAAAATCTATGTTTGATATGTTTTTCAACACATTGCAAATTCTAAGTATACAACTTTTAGCTGAGAAACTTACGAAGATTGATGTCAAAATGGGGCTTAAATAGCTATTTGTTGATGTTAGAGTGTGATACTTAATGTTTCTTGTATTCATATGACATATATTATTCTACAAGGCCGACTATTTATTTTTGTTAAAACAGTCAACAAATTATTTACCAATACAATATGCAATAGATCTATAAAAACATGTTGAAAAATAACATAAAACAATTCACAACCAAAATTAACAATAGATTGAAGTGGAAAAACCTACATGAAAAACCATGGGTAAAGATCTATAACTTCTCTATTACTTCATGTTTCTTGTATTCATATGACATATATTATTCTACAGGTCTGACTGAAAGTTGATGATAAAAAATTTATTTTTGTTAAAATAGTCAACAAGTTATTTATCAATACGATATGCAATAGTTACGTAAAAACATGTTGAAAAATAACATAAAACAATTCACAACCAAAATTAACAATGGTTTTAAGTGGAAAACCCTACATGAGAAACCATGGGGAAACATCTGTAGCTTCTCTATTAAATATAAATTTACAACCATTTGCTCAGCTCCAATCTTATTGCCTTCTCAGTGCACACACTAATGTCTTACCAATATGACATGTAAATAATCTCTCATCCAATAATCTAGGCATATAAATAATCTCTCATCCAATAATCTAGATAAATATTATTGCCACAATACCATGTGCTATGAAAACCATGGGTGCAAAACCATGGCTCTTTGAGAAGTTTCAAGAAATCATAATATTACATTATGTTTTTGTTTTATTTATTTGGTCTCACACACAACAAACTTCCACTTGAGACCAAATAAATTTCTCTCTATTTGTTACAGATCTTTCCCAAGCCTCCTTTATCATCTTTGCAATAGGCCAACCAAGGTTCTACAAATATCATGCTTATCCCTTGGAAAGATATTTGTTAACACATCAGTTGGATTGTCCTTTGTGTGAATCCAAACGTATCTAACATCAATGGGCTTTATCTTGTAGTGAAAAGTAGGGTTTTTTGCAAGATGGACTGTAATTTGGCTATCACAATTCAATACATACTTTTCTTGTTGCATCCCTAGTTCCTCTGAGAACTTCTTCATCCAAATCATTTCCTTCCATGCATCCGTTGCTTCCATAAACTCAACTTCTATGGTAGAAAGAGTCACTACCTTTAGTAGTCTAGATACCCATGATATTGCATCCCCTGCAAAAATATAAATGTAACATGTTGTAGATCTTCTAGAATCCATGTCCCCTGTGAAATTATCATCTATAAATCCTTCCAACAAGCTATTAGCACCTCAAAAGCACAAGCAATAGTCAATTTATCCTTTAATATATCATAAAATCCACTTAAATGCATTCTAATGTTCCTTCTCTGGGTTTGCAAGAAACAACTTACTACTCCCATTGAATGGGCAATGTCAGGGCGAGTGCATACCATAGCATACATAAGACTTCTTATTGTAGAAGAATATGTAATATTGGAAATTTATTCTTTTTCTTCAGTAGTAGTGGGGAATTGTTTAGATGTTAATTTGAAATGAGAAGCAAGTGGTGTACCTATATAAGTTTGCATCAGCCATATTGAATTTTTCCAATAATTTTCCAAGATATTATTGTTGTGATAGACATAACTTCTTCCTTTTTCTATCACGTATAATTTTCATCCCCAAAATCTTCCTTGTCAGTCCTAAATTCTTCATTGCAAAGGCCTTGTTTAATTCTTCTTTTAACCTATTAATCGCGATATTATCTTTCCCAACAATCAACATGTCATTAACATATACTAATAAGATAATGAAATTGCATCTTTCATCTCTTTTAATGTATACAAAATGATCTTCATTTAGACTTTTAAAATTATGATCGAGCATAAAATAGTCAAATTTCTTATACCATTGACGAGGGGCTTGTTTCAGCCCATAAAGGCTCTTCTTCAACCTGCAAACCAATTTTTCTTTACTTTTTACAATGAATTCTTCTGGTTGCTCTCTCTCTCTCTCTCTCTCTCTCTCTCTCTTTCTATATAATATATATATATATATTCTTCTAAATCTCCATGTAGGAAGGTTGTCTTGACATCTAATTGCTCCAAATCTAAATCTAGAGTAGCTACAAGGCCAAGTAATACTCATATTGATGAAATTTTAACAAATGCAGAGAATTGTTTTGTGAAATCAATACCTCGTTCTTGCCCGAAACCTTTAACCACTAGCCTTGCTTTAAATATTTGTTGATTTTCCTTTCCTTCATGTTTTATTCGATACACCCACTTGTTCTTTAAAACATTTCCTCCTTTTGGCCTTTCAACTAAATCCCACATCTTATTATCATGTAGGGATTTTAGCTCTTCCTGCATAGTTTTTTTTCCATTTGATGTTATTTTGTCCTTCACATGTTTCCTGAAAACAAGCAGGTTCACTTTCATCAATCAATAAAATATATTCTGAGGGAGAATACTGTTGCAAAGGCCTATGTGCCCTACTAGATTTTCCAATTGATGAGTTTTGTGGTGGACTTTCTGCCAATGGTTGCTAGTTTTGTTGTTCTTCGTGTTCTTCTCCTTGTTGTTCCTCACTTTCATTTTGTTGCAATGACTACTTATTATCTCTTGATGAGTGTTCTTGTAATGATGGTCAATTTTCCTATTTCTCTAGAATTTCAACAGTTTATTTCTCCTCCACATCTTTTCCATTAGTTTTAAACAATTTTTCTCCATTAAAATTAACATCCCCACTTCTAGTAGCTCTCTTTTTCAAAGGATCCCATAACTGGTAACCTAACTCATTATCAAGATATGTCAATAAAATGCATTTTAATGACTTTTCAACCAACTTAGATCTTTAGGAATATGCACATATCCTTCATAACCAAATATTTTCAAATGAGCATAACATAAATCTTTACCAATCCATACCTTTTTCAGGAATTCCACCATCTAATGAAGTTGTGGGAAACTGATTTATTAAGTTGCAAGTTTTTCAAACAACCTTTCCCAAAAGTATTTAACCAAACCATAATTTGAAAGCATAGTTCTCACCTTCTCCATTATTTTCCAATTCATTCTCTCGGTTGTTCCATTTTGTTGTGGAGTGTGAGGAATTGTTTTTACATGCTTTATGTCATGTCTACTACAATATTATTTGAATGCATTGAAGCAATATTCCCCATCATTATATGTTCTATTACATCTCAATAACTTATTAGTTTCTCTTTCAATAACCAAGTGAAATTTATGAAAAATGACTAAAACTTGATCCTTGCTTTTAATAGGGAAAGCCCACATCTTTTTTGAGGCATCATCAATAAAAGTAACAAAATAAGAAACTCTTCCTAGTGATTTTATATTGATTGGACTACAAACATTAGAATATATTGGATAAAATATTTGCATATCTCTTTTATGACCATCTCTCATAAATGACACCCTCTTTTATCTACCCATAATATAATGTTCACAAAATTTAATTATGTACCTTTTATCCCACGAAAAAGGTTTTGCTCAACAAGGATTTTCAGTCCTCTTTCATTCATGTGCCCAACCTTAAATGTGTCATAAATATGTTGTAGATTCCCCCTTAGCAACACCAATATTGGAATTTCATATTTTTGACTTTAATGTGTAGAGAGTGCCAAATTCTGCCCCTTTGCAACAACTAGTGAGCCCTTCACAATCTTCCAACCTCCTTTGTCAAACATTGTGAGGTAGCCTTCATCATCTAACTTCCCAACTGAAATCAAATTCATTATGGTACATAGCTAACATGTTTAAGCAATAAACATCTACAACCATCTCTTTCCTTTATTAGTACACCCCCTACCCCTTCGATGCTACAAAGACTTTTATTACCCAAGCGAACCTTTCCCATATTTCAAGATTTATAAGAAATAAAACTTTCTTTACTTGGGGTAGCATGGCAGGAGGCTCCAGAATCTATAATCCAGTCACTATCATGACAAGAATTATAAGACATGCATCTTCATAAGAAACCGTAATTAATACCTAACCATTTGATACAATAGCAATAATTTCTTCATTGTTGTTGTTGTTAGTTGCCTTTTGCTCATCTTTTTATCCTTTTGACACCTTGCAATTTTTTTTGATATGGCAAGGTTTTCCACAATGGTAGCAGGTCATTCTGCCTTGCCTAGACTTTGATCTACCTCTAGATATGGAACTCCATGATTTCCTTCTATATGGTTGTCTTCCGCAGTCACCAACTGTTAATATCTCAATATTTGACATTTCCTCCTCCATATATTTCTTACGCATTTCTTCATTTAATAAACTGTTAGAAACATATTCAAAACACAATTTACCTTTTGGTTTCGATTACTTATTTGTGACAATCAAGTTTTTCCAACTATGTGGTATTGAACTTAAGAGTAACAAGGCTTGGATCTCATAATCAAATATAATTTTCAGTGAAGTGAGCTGATTTAAAATAATAAGCAACTCATTTAAATGTTCCACTACTAGTCTCCCTTCCTTCATTTTGATAATAAATAATATCTTCAAATAATTTGTTTATTGTTGTATCTTATTCATATAAATCATGAAGCTTTTTCCATAATTATTCAATTGTTTTCTCTTGAGAAACATTGAAATATACCTTAATATTATAAGCAACTCATTTAAATGTTCCACTACTAGACTCCCTTCCTTCATTTTGATATTAAACAATCTCTTCATTAAAAATAATTTGTTGATTGTTGTATCTTGTTCATATAAATCATGAAGCTTTTTCCATAATTATTCAATTGTTTTCTCTTGAGAAACATTGAAATATACCTTAATATTATAAGCAACTCATTTAAATGTTCCACTACTAGACTCCCTTCCTTCATTTTGATATTAAACAATCTCTTCATTAAAAATAATTTGTTGATTGTTGTATCTTGTTCATATAAATCATGAAGCTTTTTCCATAATTATTTAATTGTTTTCTCTTGAGAAACATTGAAATATATGGTCTCTGCCAAATATTGTTGAATGGTGGAAATTGTTTTTCGATCTATCTTCTCCCATTCTTCATCGATCATGGATGAGGGTTTCTTTGATTTACCCTCAATCGCCTGGGGCATAACTTTCAATGTCTATATATCTTCCATTTTCGATCTCTATATTGTGAAATTTGCCCCAGTAAGTTTTTAAATAAACTTTATCTTCCATTTTCGATCTCCATATTGTGAAATTCACCCTAGTAAGTTTTTAAATACTTATGAGTGATTCCACTTGAGCCGTTTGTAAATAAATCCTACACAAATCGAATCTCTAACCAGAACTTTTCTCTAATACCACTTGTTAAAACAATCAACAAATTAATCTATAAAATAAATTTTAAATTGTTGATAATGCAATACATTGTAAAAGCATGTTAATTTAAAACCCAAATCTGAAAAATAATATAAAAACAATTCATACAACTAAAACCCAAAAGAAAAACCATAAGGAAATATTTGTAACTTCTTTATTAAATAAAAATTGTTCTTGCCTTATCACCCCCCACACACAATGTCTAACCAATATTACATATAAATATTCTCTCATTGAATAATCTAGAGAAACATTATTGGCACAATACCATGTGCTATGAAAACCGTCCAAAGCCAGTGCTCTAGATTTCTTCAAAAAGTCATAATACTACATTATGCTTTTGTTTTATTTATTTGGTCTCACATAAAACACTTTTAGCTTAAAAAATTGGTGGAGTTGGAACCAGACTTGTTTAATTGAAACTCTTTTATGTATTTGCATTATGACATTTACACGACCATTTAAAAGAAAAAATGTTGTTTATGTTTGTTTTCATAAAATATAACATAGGATAGAAGTGGGACTGCGTAGGTTTGTTGATACAATTGTAGAGGATAGCGATAGAAGTGTATAATGCAAGCACCAAATTTGGATGTAAGAGATGGTTTCAGATCTTTTAGAAGAAAAACCCTATACCACACTTCTAAAATATGATCCTATAACAAAGAAAACTATTTTTACTCGATATTCTTGGGTTGCAAATGGAGTTGCTTTTTCATTGAAGGAAGATTACGAGCTCATATGTGATACATGGAAGTAAGTAGATAGTATATGTACTATTTACATTAGCTTAGCATTAATTCATCTTATACAACACAAATTAGATCAAACACTATAAAAAAATATTCTTCCATTTTTTTTTAACATCAAACAATTTCTTTTGTCTCTACTCAATTATGTAAAAATATAGATATAAAAGTTAGATTGTTTTGTGTTCCAATGAATAATTGGATAATATAATGCTTAGATTCATATGCCTAAAACATTGGGTCAAAAGGATAAGCTTGTAAGCACAAAAATCTTCATAAAGAATTTGCATATAGGTCTTTACAAAAATTAATTATGTCACAATCCATATATCTTTTGCCTAAACGATTCACTAAAAAGGAACTCAAACTTTTCCTAAGAAAAAGAGAATTCAAATTTTCACACATTTTATTTGAATTAATTGATTATATATATGAGATTAGAATCATGTAAATAAGGATTAAAATTAACATACTAATTCTATTTTGCATGATTCTCTTATCATAGTTAGCATCCGCATATATAAATGTCCAATGATACAGAAAACTTCATTGAGTTCAACATCATATTTTGTAAACTTCCATAAATATTTGGACTAACATGTTGATCTCTTTTTTGTGTCAAGTGTTGAACTTTAGTAGAAAATAATTGCTCTTACTTTATAAATAAGTGTGCAACCATTAGCCCCAATAACTCCAAAGAGAGGATGTCATAATTGCTATAATATATATAGATCCTATGACCATTAACTCATGATCGTATTAAAATTTATTGTTGCTAATGGTTGATTTCAAGGTTAATGGTTGCATACTTGTTTATAAGATGACATATTTTATTCTAAAATCAATGAGTATGATTCTTTACTTAAGACAACCCCAATCATTCTTTTGATTTGTTTTAATTTTAAAATTATAACAAGATTGTCAAAGTAGACTTCATTGCATGGTCTATGCTATAAGGGGACTGTGTATAATATTTTTGAACAAGTCTTCCAATAAAGTACTTTTAATATTTCACAATTCATTTTAATTTTAATTTGATTTTTAATTTGGTTATTGAGAAATTTTTATATAAAAAATAGAAAATGTATTACTATTATTAATTATAAAAGAATAATTAGATTCATGATTCAATAATTCATTTGTGTTATGGCCATTTTGGTTTTTTTTTAATGATAAATATGTGAAAAACTTTAATACGATGGAAATTTATTAAGGGCGATTTTATTGGTAAAGAGTTAATTGATTATCAAAACATCACCCTTCAAGTGTAAAATTTTAAATATAATGTTTTTTTACAAGAAGCATAAAGATCCAAAACATAAAAAAAGACCATTTGACGGATAAAAAGGAACCCAAATTCCAACTCTAACTAGGCCTAAGCTAAATAATCACAAGGGATTTACTTTTATTGTTATCACGTAAAACTTAGATGGCAAGCTAATTGTCGATAACTTTTTTTTAGGAGTATTGTAATATTTAATGTTGTTGTTGTTGTTGTTTTTTTTTTTTATAATCAAATTAGTCATAAAAATTTTCAATTTTTATTGCTTTTAATGGATTTAGTGTCTTAAATTTTTTGGAATGATTGTATAGATTACCATAGTGAAACTTCTCTTATAAAATCTCAAATTTTAAATAAAATATACAAAAAAATACCAATTAATATATATATATATATATAATATATATATTATATATATATATAATATATATATATATTTGTCCTTCCTTTCTTCAATATAAATATTCTAAAAAAATTAAAAATTTTAATAATTAATCTGGTGCTTTCTTTCTTCAGTTTTTTTTACCCAGCATTGTAGAGTAGCTTAGTCCTCAACACTAAAGTTAAAAATTATGCTCTAACAAAAATTGGATTAAAATTTCTAACGTTCGTCAATAAAAAAATAGATAAATTGATTACTTGCTTAGGCATAGAGACTTGCATAAATTTTAGTCGGTGGTAACCACTAGTAAGTCTACACATTTACAATTTTGCTCCTACATAAGCACTAAGGAAAACATAAATAGTGGTGGGAAGTAACTGGTACATACATTTATTCACATCTTATTCCTATTCATTTTTATGCAAAGATTTCCTTAAATTATGGTGGGAAGTACCTAATGGTAAAGATGTTATTTACTAGAGTATGATTTATTTTTGAGAATGATGGTTTACCTACAAAGCTTAAGAATAAAAAATCACTACACAATACCTAATTATCATGTATGAATATTGAAACCATATCCATAAACTATACATAAAACATGTGAAGTAGAAAATTTTGAAAGTTTAACATTATAAGTTGTGTTCTAAACTAATAGTCCTCAACATAAAATAGATTGTTAGAATCATGCCTTGGCAGTGATTAAAGAATCAATATATTAATAAAACTACTTCCCTGTATTAAATAAATTTAAAATATATTAAAAACTTTAATATTGAGAACAAATTTGGAAGTTAATAATAATAAATAGTATATAAATTAAATTAATAATAATAAATAGTCTATATTTTTTTAAATTATAATGTAAATTATTTTATTTCAATAAATTAAATTCATTTTTTTTTTAAATTTCCTGGAAAAAAAACACTTATAATTGTATTTTTAAAAAATAAAATTACATTTTATATATACAATGCATTTAGAAATATGCCTCATGGTAGTGAGCTATAGGTAGTGAGCTATAGGTAGTGATAGTGAAGAAAACAATTAAAAAATTATAGGAAAAAAATTATATAACAATCACGATTAAATTTAGGAAAAATCATTTAACTTCTCTTTTGCCATCCATGCATAGAAATTAAATGCAGGAAAAATAATTTAACTTTTCTTTTACCATCTATGTGGATTTGGATAGCAATGACCAAAGTGAGGTAATAAATTATAAAATAGAAAATATAGAAAAAGTATGATACAACAAAGTGAAATTAAATGCGGAAATAATCATTTAACTTCCCTTTTACCATCCCCTCCAGATTTGGATTAACAAAGACCAAAGTGAGGTAGTTCACTATAAAGTAAAAAAAAGCCACTAAAAAATATGGAAAAACTATTATACAACAATTGAAGTTACATTCGAAGATACATGTAGGAAGAATCATTTAACTTTTCTGGATTTGGATTAACAAGGACCAAAGTGAGATCATGTCCCGAAGACTATGGTGAAAGTCATTTGTTAATCCAAATCGCCCCACATTCGATTAAAAAAAATCATTAAATCTTAACTTATGATTAATAAATTATATTTAATTATAAATAAAATATAATATAATAATATAATGTTATCATCTTTATATCAAGTATAATTTGTAGAATATGTTTATAGCATTACTTATTTTTTTTTATTTGATTATGCATTGTAAATTTGTAAACTTATTATGTCTGATTTATATGACGTGTTATATTTAAACATTTTTGTTAATAAGATGTATAATATATTATCATTAATTTTAAATTAGTTGTAATATATAGTTAATAATATGATTTATTACTATATAAAATTTCTAGTTTTGAGGTGGTTTTAAGTATATATTATTATTTAAATTTGGTGATATCTTGACTTTAAGTCTAGCTTGGTGAAGTATTTAGATTGTTGCAACTGTTCCAATAGATTATTTATTCAAACAAGGGTTACATGTTCTTGAGCATAATTTTGTTTAAAGATTGTAATAAAAACACATCTTGTAAGTCTCATCTTCTTTAGCACAATGGTGATGGGTGACACACATGGTGAGGCACTCAATAAAATGACACCCTATTCTAGTAATTGTTAAAACTGCTTCACCTCATTTGCTTCTTAACATACTAATTTAACAATCTAGTGATTGGCAACGATGAGTCTGGCAACGATGAGTCTAGCAAAAACTAGATCTCGTGATCCACTTCGCTCTTGGGAAATCCCTTTAGGCTCCTAGAACACATCCCTATATGCCTATAGAAACTCTTCCAAGTATTATTTTTGTTCCTTAGTACACCCCTCTAGGGATGAATTTAATCTCATTGACTCTTTTACACACTGATTTTCCCTTAAAATAATTGAATCATACTTCTTGTTAGAATTAATCAGTGTATTGGCTTGGTTGACACTTACGAGTAAAATTATGGGATTTCCATAATGTGCATTGATGATGAATGATTTGCCATCCTTCATGAGGCGATATTTGTTGGTTCTTTGCATGGATATGTCATCCCACATATACATATAGGGACATCCAAAAACCACTCCGCATACATCAAGGGGAACTACATCTAGTTCTACTTCATCAATAAATTTAGCACTAGTAACATATCTAATTTTGCATTATTTGGTTACCTTTATTTCTGCATCCTTAGTTACCCATCCAATGGATATGAGCTTGGATGATCACAAACTTAGAATCCCAATTTGTTGACCAACTCTATTGCAATGAGATTCACCATTAATCTTGAGCGGAAAAGAGCATCAATTTTTGTCTTCTTGATTTGCAACTTTATACAAAAATGTTTGGTCATTTCCTTCTCTTCTTGTTGTTAAAGGCGACTAAAATTCACCCCCTTCTACACTGATGCGTATATAATCTTCTCATCCACGCCTAAGTTGCTTTCCAAATAATTTCTTGAATCAGTGGCCATGATATTTTTCTTCTTAGCATCTTTCTTTTTGTTATTTTTTTTGAGCTCTGGATGCAACTTCCAAAACTTCTCCTCTATATGACTATCAATGTTAGAGTGGTTGCAGTGGTTGTTAGGATCATTGCACTAGTGTTCTAGGGTTGTTATCTTTTCTTCTTTTTTCCCTTTCACTTCTTCTTCCCCTCCTTCAAAGCTTCTGGTGCTCCTTCTACTTTGACCCACTTATTTTCCCTTTTTTCTTGCCTATTTTCTCTAGATATTGTGATTGTACATTGTCCATCAATATGGGTTTGAACAACATCAATTTCTTACATATATGGTTTTGTAGACCCCTCAGATACTTGAAGTGTACATCTGGGTTCTTTGGGGAGATATCCAACATTATGGTCATGTTTCTAAATTTTGTGGTGTACTCCTATACATTATACCCCTACTTCTGCTTTAAGTGATGCCACCGAATCCATTATTACTCTACATAACCCATTGGGTAGAGTTGTGATTTTATGAAAGTTTTGAAATACTCCCACTTATTCACTAGTGGATCTCCCTCCAACCTTAGGGTGTCCATGTGCTTTCCCCCAAGTCAGGGCACAACCCCCTAATTTCACCTAAGAAAATGAAATCATATGTTCTTCCTCTATATGATGAACATTAAAATATAATTCTACATTTTGCATCCAAAAACTTAAATTTAGAGCATCAATATGACCTTGATATGGCTTGATGTCGACCTTCTCTTCCATATTGAATAAGGATTATGAATTATTCACAACACTCAAACTAGGTTGATCCTTTTTAAGTTATTTCTTAAATTTCCTCTTTGGTTCTTCTTAATCTATTGATTTCCCATATGATCCGACCTCCATTTTAGAAACCCTATCTTCTTTGAATATCTTGAGCTCATTTGTCAAGGACACCATGTTCACATTACGATTTATATCTATGACCTATGCTTCCAACCATTTAAACCTCTCATTTGTAGGATCTTGAAGGTTATTAACAAATTTGTTAGCCATGGATGTGGTTTTATGATTTTTGGTTTAACATACTTGGATTCCTTGCAACTCCCTACAATATACCCAAAGAAAATTGATTTGATAATAATATGATCCAAAAATTTCCATGGATATTCCACGAAATAGCTCATCGCAACAAATATGATAAATTTATACTAAAAATATGAAATCTATATTATGAGAGTTATTTTCATTAGAGTTATATATTTATTAAGTTAATTTTTTTATAAATGTAATATAGAAAATGAAGAAAATAGAGAACATACAAAAATAAATTACTCACAACCATAATAACACAAGATATGACCTAGGAAACCCTTTCAAGAGAAAACCCAACTTGAAGGTGAGGCTGCTTTTCTCCCACTTTCTCTAAATGGAAATGGATATTAGTACTTTTGGTATGTGGGATGCTACTAATCACAAACTCTATATTTTTTCTCTCTCCCTATCAATTTTCAGCTAGTATGTTTATCTATGCAACAAAATGCACTTGAATAGAATAGACCCCTTTTTCCTCCTAGTGGTTTTGTTATAACATATCTTGATATCCTACTAGTGGTTAAGCTTGACTCCTTAAACTCTTAAATAGTGTTACACCATGAACTCTTTCAAAGTATTCTTCATCATGATCATGTGGGTAGCCACTTTTCCATGAATAATGATGTTCGATGTGCCATCTTCTAAAATCATGGTGGTCAAACATAAGATTTTTTCATTTTTTGTTATTTTTGGAATCCAAAACTAATTATCTGAAATGAACATGAGGATGTGGCCCTAGTGAGACTAACTGAATTACGTAGATATGATCGGCGTGGTGAGAAGCCAGTTGCTCCCATAGTACATAACCTGGATGCGACAGAGACACTAATAGAGATAGAGCACAACCTTGAGATGTTGACTTTGGACATCTCGAATGTCGTGATAGATGATTTGCCTCTCCACTACCAGAGGCATACTACAGGGGTTCTTGGACCTATTAGTTGTTTTCTATGATGAGTAGCTCATGTTATTGTATGCTACTATAATCAACATCATGGGTAGTCACTAGTTTGAGGGCTAGATTTTTTATTTTTGATGATGTATCAACATTTTTGGAAAATAAAGGTCATGGGGCCTCATGTCTTTTTGATGAGATTTTTTGTAAAAGGCACACTATTTATAGAATCTTATCTAATGAAAACTACTAATTCTATTTCTATCTATCTTGTACAATATATGAATGAATATTGCATTGATTTATTTACAAATGTTTTACAAGCGCCAATTTAACACATAATTAACTAATGCATATGTTAATGTGTTTAAATTTATTGGAATATGTTGATACTCAATATAATTAAATTCCCTTTTGAATAGGCAAACCCGAAAAAACATCCTTAACATCGAAGAACTTCTAACTGAATAAAATGATTTAAATGTAATACCACGAGTTGCGAATCTAACCCAAAAATCAACCGATGAATGCCAAATGCAATGAGATCAGATAATAGCTCAATCACTACGGTATATTCTGCAATATTGTTCGTTGTTCGACTGAGGCATATCCCACGAATAGAAACTAACTCACATGTTGG
Source organism: Pinus taeda (assembly GCA_000404065.3). Taxonomy (NCBI): domain Eukaryota; kingdom Viridiplantae; phylum Streptophyta; class Pinopsida; order Pinales; family Pinaceae; genus Pinus; species Pinus taeda. Next base: position 6,382 of record APFE030239356.1, on the reverse strand, counting down.
TGAATAAATGACCTAGGTTGCGGAAGACAAATACCAAGTACTACAACTATGTTAGGTCCCTATACTACTAGTGTAACCCCTTATTTTTATTAGTGCAACCCCCTTACTATATTGTTGTGCCCATGTAGTACCCATATTGTTATTATTGTGCCCCATAGAAACCCACTATTGTTATTTTTGTGCCTTTACATTATTATTCTTATGTAGGCTTTGATTATATTATGACCCCTTAGACTCCTATATATAGAAAGGAGGTCTTGTCATTTGTGTTATCCAAGAATTATTCATTTGTGTAATGTAAAGGAGGTTTCCCCCTCGAAGAGGCTAATTTCTAAGGCGTTGATCTTTCTTTTCTATCTTTTTGTGAGCTAGTGTCATAACATTTGGTATCAGAGCTTTGGATTCTAAGGTTTCACTGCTCTAAACAGGTCATCGTGGAATTTTAGCTATAAAGTTTTCTCTACGAAGTTTCAGACGCTTCAAAAAAACCCCATTTGAGACACGATCGTTTGGAACCTCGGGTCCAAATTTCAGATATTTTCTTGCTATATTTTTGGAGATATGATCTGATGAAGTTAGGGTTTTTGCAAGCTCCAGAAGTCCATCTCAAATAGGTTATTGTGTCATTTTCGCTATAAATTTTGTTCTACGAAGGTTCAGACTCCAAAATATTTTTGAAGCTCGAGTCCGAATTTCAGATCTTGTCTTGCTATATTTTCGGAGATATGATCCAAGGAAGTTAGGGTTTTTGCAGGCTCCCAAATTACATCCCAAACAGGTGACCTTGGGAAAATCATCATAACTTTCTCTCTGAGCATTAGATTGAAATTTCATAAGAAATTACAAAATGAGGGCGGATTATAGTTTTTTGTGTATTGGTTTCAGGTTCGAAGTTTGAAACACTGACACGTGGAACATCATACAAGTTTGATTTTTAAAAAAAGTATATAATCAGGTCATCTTGGGAGATTTGGCATAACTCTTTCTTGGAGAATCCAGTTCCGATCAGACTGGTGGCATTGGAAAGAGGATGCAGAGGGCTACCGCAAGTCGTAATTTCAGAATTTGGAGACTTAAAACTATAGATTTACATTCGTTTCAAGATCGAGCTCCTAAAAGCAAGAAAAAGAGATATGAGGAAGTTTGGTGGCAAGGATCCGGTAACATGGATACTACAGATGGAGCAATATTTTGATCTAGATGATGTGCAACTATTACAAAAGGTATGTATTACATCTTTATATTTAGAAACGAATTAGTTTGTATGGTATAGAGGGCTTTGTTCTCGTAAAACACTTGTCACTTGGTCAATTTTCACGGAGGAAATGATAGCACATTATGAGGAGACAAAGAGAAATACCTTCTTTAGCCAATTGATAAATCTCAAACAAAAGGGTTCAATGGCAGAGCACATTGAGGAATTCCAAAAATTGAACATAAGGGTAAATGATATTCCAGAGAAGCAGAGGTTTGATTTCTTCATAGGGACTTTAAAAGATAACATCCAACATGAGGTTTGATTTTGGGAACCTGATTCATTGGAGAAGGCATACAAGTTGGCAAGAGAAGTGGAAAGAAAAAATATGGCAACAAGGAAGTCTACCACTCACAACTATAAAGATGGAATGTTGTTTCTCCTAGCCTTCCACAACCTACAAGGTTGACACCACAACAATTGGAAGAAAAAAGAGCAAAATGGCTTTGTTACAATTGTGATAGCAAATACATTAAACGTCATAAGTGTGCCAAGAAGAAATTATTTTACATAGATTGTGAAGAGGAGGAAGAAAAAGATAAAGAAACATTAAAATAAGAGGATATACACTAAGAACCAGCCCTAGAGAAAGAAGAAATTAATCCAACCATATCTTGTACTACATTGGCAGGAATTACCACTCTTCAAACTCTCAAGATAGAAGGACATATCAAGAAGAAGAATGTTCAAGCAGTGAAATATCAAGAAGAAAGGGATCAATAAATGTCAAAAGAAAAGGATACTCACCAGGAACCAACCCCAGAGAAAGAATAAATGAATCTGACCATATCTTGTAATGCATTGACAGGAATTACCACTCCTCAAACTCTCAAGATAGAAGGAAATGTCAAGAAGAAAAAGGTAATAGTGTTGATTGATTCAGGTAGTACCCATAATTTTATTCATTGAAAGATAGCCAAGGAATTGAATTGCTTCCTATATCCAGTACCAGAGTGTCAAGTGATGGTTACAAGTGGAGGAACCATAAATTTCTCTGGAAAGTGCCATAATATCAAGCTATCATGAGGGTGGGGGTGGGGAGAGATTACACATTAACTCCCGCCACCC
>APFE030239343.1:13457-29648 GCA_000404065.3 Pinus taeda | reverse complement strand
TATTCCTTGAGAAGTCATATATAAATGATACATAGTACACAGACTTACCCAGTGATGGAACTTTCACAGGTCCAAACACATCACTGTGCACAAGCTCTAATATCTGTTTCGTCCTCTTACCACCAGAGGGGAAACTCACCTGATTCCGCTTCCCATATACACAATTTTCACAAAAATCAAAATCCAGAGAGCTATTACTCATACCTTCTACCATACCTTTACCATGAAGTATTCGAAGACCCTTCTCTCCAATATGCCTAAGCCTTTGATGCCACAGCATGGTCTCCTCTCCAAAGACCACTAGATTTTCTACTCCATTTTCAGGAACCATAGAACTATTGCACCCGTCAACAATAGTGCTACCTTGCAGCTTGTACAAAGTTCCAATCCGAACTCCCCGCATCAATACCAGTGCTCCTCGAACCATCTTGTAGGTATCGTTCTCGAACACTGTCTTTACACCTGCATCATCCAACTAGCTTACAGAAATTAGATTTCTGGCCAATGCAGGAATATGCAGAACATCCGGAAGGGTTCTAACCCTTCCACCTTGCAACTTCAACTTTACTTTTCCGTGACCAATGATTCTAGCCTTCCTATCATCTCCTAAGAAGAAATCACCACCATAGTATTTCTCATACTCGCAAAACCACTCTCTATGGGGAGTGAAGTGAAAGGATGCACCTGAGTCAATCAATCATGCCTCATGATCTACATGTGTACTTGAAGAAGCCAAGTATGCATCCCCACCTTCATCTGAGGTGGTTTTCACCTCTACAGAAGGAGCATCATCAGATCCCTTTCCTTTACCAGGGGATTTAGATTTACACTCCCTTCTGAAGTGCCCTTCCTTTCTGCATTTCCAGCACACCACCTTTATAGGTTTTCTTGGAGATTTAGATCTCCCACTCGATGACTTATTTTTGTTTCTGTTCTGGGACCATCCTCGTACAGACAAGGCATCACCGTTCTGGTTGTCCATATTTTTCCGTCTCATCTCCTCCGTCAACAAGGCTGAGACTATTTCATCAAACTGCAAAGCAGTTGCATTGCTACCTATTGTAATAACCAAACTATCCCACGAATCTGGTAGAGAACAAAACAAAGTAATGCACTTATCTTCATCTAAAATTTTAATATCAACAGATGATAACTGACTTACCATAGTATTAAATGCATTCAAATGTTCTGTAACCGAGTCTCCATCTTTCATCCTCAGGTTATACAGCTTTTTCCACAGGAATAGTTTATTCACCAGAGACTTAGATTGGTACAAAGTCCCTAACTTGTCCCGCAGAGCCTTCGTCGTAGCTTCCCCTGATACATTCAACAATATTGAATCTGAGACACACAATCGTATTATGCTCTTTGCCTTCCGATCCAACTTCGTCCATTCTTCATTGGTCACTCCCGTTGGTTTAGTACCCGGATCTACCGCGATCCACTGATCTTTATCCACCAACAAATCCTCCATCTTGAGTTTCCACAACTCAAAACTCTTAACCATTGAACCTTCTCAATCTCTATCTTTCCTGCCGCTCGCCATCTTCTTCACCACTAGAAACGATCTCGCAGATTCCCATTGAACAGGGTCTATCTAGCCCGAGCGAAAACCCTCAGCAGCAAGGCATCCCTGAAGCCAAAACAGCTCTAATACCAATGTAGTTTTTACCCATACAGAATTCCTGCATATGATTCTAAATCACAGAAAAATAAAAATGCGAGAGCATAACAATAAAACACAATATACACAAAGATTTCCCACTGGATCCCAAAACTGGACTACCAGTTTGATTTTTCATTATGTTCCTTTCAATGTTACAATACATATTTATACATGCCGAAGAATCCAATACCATGGACCGAAAACCATCACATCCAAAACCATGGACTGAAAACCATAAGTAGGTTCGCCCAATCTAATATAGGGTCCAAAAGAATTTTCCCGGGGCGCTACCCCGAACCCCGTAGAGGGGGGCTACCCGCCCCCCTTAAAACCCCCGGACAGGGGGGGTTATCACCCCCCTGTGACCCCCTCGCTGCGTAATTGGCACAATGAAGGGGGGGCTCTGCCTCCCCTCTAACCCCCTAGTACACTACGTCGGTTAATTGTGGAAAGAATATAACACAACCCAACAGTGGCTACATTATGAACGACATCTGTTTCTGCACTAAATTTCCAATCATGGGTTGGAAATGGACCTTACAAGACCCCTACCCTATCCATCTAGGCCATATGCAAATTTGGGAATGCCATTATGTACTATATTTCTATATGTTGGGTTGTGTTATATTCTTTCCATGACTAGCCCACGTAGTTTATGGGGGGTTAGAGGGGGGGTGGAGCCCCCACTTTGTTGCATTGACTGTGTAGTGGGGGGGTCATAGGGGGTTTGAGGGGGGCAGTTAGGCTCCCTTTACAGGATCTGGGGCAGTGCCCTAGGGAAATTTTTCTTTGGACCCTATATTAGGTTGGGCGAACCTACCTATGGTTTTGTGCATGGTTTTCACACATGGCTTTAGACGCGATGGTTTTTGGTCCATGGTATTGGATGCTTCGGCATGTATAAATATGTATTGTAACATTGAAAGGAATATAATGAAACATCAAGCTGGTAGTCTCATTTTTGGGATCTAGGGGAAAATCTCTATGTATATGTGTTTTATGTGTTATGCTCTAGCATTGTTTATTTTCTATGTTTTAGAATTCATATGCAGTTAATTTCTGTACGGGGTTAAAACCTACATTTGGTATCAAAGTTTTTTTGGCTTCAAGGGGACGCCTTTGTTGTTGAGGGGTTTCTCTCAGGCCTGTGGTAGACCTTGTTTAGTGGGAGATCTGCGGGATCGATTCTGGTGGTGAAAGAAGATGGTGAGCAGTGGAAAGATAGAGATTGAGAAATTTAATGGTCGGGGTTTTGAGTTGTGGAAACTCAATATGGAGGATCTGTTGGTGGATAAAGATCAACGGATCGCGGTAGATCTGAGTACTAAACCAACAAGAGTGTTTGATGAAGAATGGAAGAAGTTCGCTCGGAAGGAAAAGAGCACAATACGATTGTGTGTCTCAGATTCAGTATTGCTAAATATATTAGGGGAAGCTACGACTAAGGCTTTGTGGGACAAGTTAGGGACTTCGTACCAATCTAGGTCTATGGTGAATAAACTGTTCCTACAGAAAAAGTTGTATAAACTGAGGATGAAAGATGGGGACTCAGTGATATAGAATCTAAACACATTTAATAATGTGGTAAGTTAGTTATTATCTATTGATATTAAAATTTTAGATGAACATAAGTGCATCACTTTGTTATTTTCTCTACCAAATTCGTGGGATAGTCTGGTTATTGCAATAGGTAGCAATGCAACTGCCTTGCAGTTTGATGAAATAGTCTCATCCTTGCTGGCAGAGGAGATGAGCAATAAAAATATGGAGAGCTAGAATGGTGATGCCTTATCTATATGAGGATGGTCCCAGAACAGAAACAAAAATAAGTCATCAAGTGGGAGATCTAAATCTAGAGGAAGATCTAAATCTCCAGGAAAACCTATAAAGGTGGTTTGTTGGAAATGTGGAAAGGAAGGGCACTAGGAAAGGGATTGTAAATCTAAATCTCCTGATAAAGGAAAGGGATATGATGATTCTCCTTCTACATAGGTGAAAACCACCTCCGATGAAGGTGGGGATGTGTACTTGGCTTCTTCAAGTACACATGTAGATCATGAGGCATGGTTGATTGCTCAGGTGCATCCTTTCTCTTCACTCCCCATAGAGAGTGGTTTTGTTAGTATGAGAAATACGATGGTGGTAATGTCTTGTTAGGGGATGATAGGAAGGCTAGAATCGTTGGTCATGGAAAATTAAAGTTGAAGTTGCAAGGTGGAAGGGTTAGAACACTTCCGAGTGTTCTGCATATTCCTGCATTGGTCAGAAATCTGATTTCTGTAAGCAAGTTGGATGATGCAAGTGTAAAAATAGTGTTCGAGAAGGATACCTACAAGATGGTTTGGGGAGCACTGGTATTGATTCAGGGGGCTCGGATTGGAACTATGTACAAGCTGAATGGTAGCACTATTGTTGATGGGTGCAACAATTCTGTGGTTCGTGAAAGTGGAGTAGAAAATCTAGTGGTCTCTGGAGAGAAGACCGTGTTGTGGCATCAAAAGCTTGGACATATTGGAGAGAAGGGCCTTCGAATACTTCATGGTAAAGGTATGGTATAAGGTATTACTAATAACTCTTTGGATTTTGATTTCTGTGAAAATTGTGTATATGGGAAGCAGAATAGGGTGAGTTTCTCCTTTGGTGGTAAGAGGGCGAAACAAATATTAGAGCTTGTGCACAATGATGTGTTTGGACATGTGAAGGTTCCATCACTGGGTAAGTCTATGTACTATGTATCATTTATAGATGACTTCTCAAGGAATACATGGATATATTTCCTCAAGAAGAAACCTAAAGTCTTTGACAGGTTTAAAGAATTTAAGGCTCTAGTGGAAAACCAGATAGAGAAGAAGATAAAGGTGCTGAGGACAGATAACGGTGGAGAGTTTTGTAGCAAAGAATTTGAAGAATTCTGTAAGAAGTGTGGTATAGCACGACACAAGACTACTCCATACACACCTGAGCAAAATGGATTTTCAAAAGGAATGAACAAGACGTTGATGGAAAGGGCAAGAATCATGCTCAGTGGTGTCAGGTTAGGATATGAATTCTAGGTAGAGGTGGTGGAGACAACATGTTACCTGGTTAACAGATCACCTTCATCAGCGTTGGAGGATAAGACTCCACAAGAGGTATGGACTGGAAAGAAACCCGCTCTTTCACATCTGAGGGTATTTGGATGTGATGCATATGTACATGTTCCAAAGGAGAAAAGAACCAAGTTGGATTGTAAATCTTTAAAGTACATATTTATTGGGTATAAGGATGATTTAAAGGGTTATAAGCTCTGGAACCCAGTAACAAGGAAGGTTGTGTACAACTGAGATGTGGTGTTTAGAGAGGTGAAATATGTTATTAAACATGAAGTCCCACCAAAGGAACCTGAGAAGATAGAGTTTGAGCTAAAGAAAGAAGAATCAGACTCTACATCAGAAGAGGAATAAGAAGATGAAGAGCCACAAACTCTGGTTGTAAGAAGATTAGTTCGAGAAAGAAGGTAGGAAAATAGGTATAGTCCATATTGTTACACAGCATTTTTTCACTTTCCCTGGACTCCCCATTCCTTGATCCTGGAGGACCTCTACAGTGAACCCCACATGCTTTGCCTTCATGAAGAAACTCCCATTATGTCCCTCTTCATGAGTAGATAAATTCCCTTTAGCACCATTTCCCATGAAACTTCTGTTTTGCCCAGTTTACAAGACCGACGCTAATGGCCTTTGTCTCCCTCATGTCGATGTGCAGAGATTAGCACTACTCCTCGCACCAACTGGAGCAACTGAGCTGTGTTCTAGTCACGTCGGTCCTGTTATCGAAAGTTTTTTAAATTAGATTCGAAGCTTCGAGCTCTAGAAGCTCCGTAATGGAAGTCTGGTAAATGGTTTGGCTGGATGGGGTCAAGGATGATAGTTTGGGCTCCTTTCCCCAATAATGATGGAACTACCTCAAGGGATAAGTCCTTCTCCCATCCATATTTCCTATATAAACCTCCTTTCTTCCTAAGCAGAAACTAGTTGCGCTCATAGTTTTTTCTAGTGTTGATGTTGGTGTGCTTATGCTATTTTTGTTTGGAGTAGACAACAAGCTATTACTAGTTGTAGCTATCTAGTTGTGTGAGGGAGAAGTGTGATTTGGTTTGGACTGAAGCCTAAAGGGAAGAGCCTTAAAACTATTGTTGATTGAGGCCATCATAGAATGCTAGTAGAAGTGTGTGGGAACCTGGTCTTGTCAAAGGAGGATTGCAACGTCAAGATAAATGGTTGTAATCTCTCTTTGATATTAATACATGCAACTATCGATTGATTTCCTACATGTTTGTCATTTTATACAATCACGGCTTAGTGTTTCTTGAATTGTTAAGTAGGTTGAATTACAATTTATCTACTATTATGTTTGTTGTTTGTTGTTGTTTACTTATTTCAGGTGCTTGAAGAGGGAAGCGAGAGATAGCTAGAGCAAGCAAGCAAGGACATCATCGAACAAGATAAGTGGACCAAGAGGTAGGCCCTCTTGATTGATTCTAACCTAAGGAAATCTTCCATAGAATGTATCTATTGTGGCTAGACCCATTATCGAGCTAGAGGAATGCATTCGTGTTTGCACTTATAATTTTACTTCACCACAAATTGGCAACTCCACTGGGGATCCAATCCTTTTGTTTGTCTTGGATTTCATGTTTTCATGAGAACTTTTCTAGTTTCACGTTTTCCCTTTAGTTCTATTTCTTTTCTCATGTTCACTGGTCTTAGTCTAAAATTCATAGTAGCAGATTTGGTCCTTGTTTTCAAATTTTATTATTATTTTTCCCTAGCTACCTCGATCAATGCACTTAATCCATTGATAATTGTGCCAACCAGCCTCTGGCACTTGTTGTCAATTAAGTAGTCACGCCGATCCATGTAAGTGGAGATTATGGCTTGACCCCAATCTTGGCCAATGTGTTTTGCTCTTGTGATTTTCACCTCATAAGCCTTTTGGACTGTGTTCTCCTTGAATAGAAAGCTTCATTTAGCTTGCTTTGTTTGCTTGCTTGGTTTAGCCCACCCTTTGATGTGTTAAGTTTGGCCTCGTGTGAAGTTATTTTTTATTTTTTCTTTGAATCCCTTGATCGGCGCTATTTTTGGCCAAAAAGTCGCACCGATCAGCCATCAGTGCTAGTTGTATTACTGGTTAGTTGTGTCGACCGGTGCTACTTTTGGCCCAAAAGTCGCTTCGATCTCAGGGGTAAGAAAAAATCAGAATTTCTCCCATTCCAGTGCTAGTGTGTCTTGACCCTTAGACTCTCTTCTTCCTCCCAGAAGTGACTAGGATTCTTTGTTTTCAATTGAATGAGTAAAAGAGTCTCGTTTGTTCTCTTATTTCTAGTGTCTCCTTTCTCATTCTGAGCATAGATTACATTGCTTGGTTTGTCGATTGAAGCATTTATGTGTTTGGTTTGTTCAATTTAGGGAAGAAGTTGTTTTTATTTTCGTTTATAATGCTTTGGATTTGATCGATTCTTGTTTGCTCGGAATTGTGAAAATTTTCATTAAAGTGCTTTATGTGAAAGATTCATTTTTCATTTTAAGAAAAGGATAACATCATTCTAGTTTACTTAAGTGAAAATATTGCATTAGTAGCATTATTGAGAGGCTAGAATTGCATCATCATAAGCATTGGAAATGAAATGAAACTTCTTATGTTGTTATAGGAAGATTAAGTGCATTTAGGAGATTTATTAGTGAAATATTTCATTCTTCTATTATTGCATTAATTTTGTGTTCTCTATCTCTCAATTAGCGTTGACTTTCATCGAAGACAAAGATCTCTTTTCTCATATAGTTGCATGTAGGATTTTTGTCAGATGATGATGGTAGGGCCTTGTAATTGAGACCTAATTCAAGATCAACTGTTAAAATTTATTGAATTAACCTAAGGAAGCATTGAAACTTAATGATCACATCTAGAAGGTCTAGGCTAGAGACATGTTCTGGCATCTTTAGACCTAGCAACTGTTGTTAGCTTTGGCACTAGACAATGCTAGTACGGATTTGTGCTACTCGTACAGTCAAGTATATAATGGGAGACCCCTCTAGACTACAATCCTTTATCCATAGGAAGCCGAGTCGGCCGCCTTGCAAACGTGATACACCGAACACAACATTTAGGGAGATTGCCTACTTGTACTTCTTGGTTCGCCGGGAGGTATTTTGCAATTCACGGTTGCCTGGTAATCCTCTTTACCTAGATAATCCAGACCAGTCATTCTATCTTTTTGACTCATTAAAATTAAAATATCATTCGAGAACTTGTCCTTTCGATCTAGTTAACTCCGAAAGCGACTAGAGTCATCTTTAATCCTTTTCTTGACTCTTAAAACATGAAAAGGTAAAGTTTTGTTTCAATGTTCTAAAATTAACTTCCCATGAAACAATCCTAGTAAAATTTATTTTCCTTAATGGTTCTTTAGGGTCGATTCCAATGGAAACATTTCCAGAGTCCACCAATCAAGGGTTCCCCTCTGATGGGAATCCTGGTCCTTTTTTGTCTTTTGGAAATGTTGGTGCTCTTTATATGGAAACGTTGTCCCTTCTAGCGTTAACCATTGGTTTACCTATCTGGTTGTTTTCAACCTCAGTGGTCCCGAGTGTCCTAACTCCTATCCAAACATCTCCTTCATTTGAATCATGTCATGATGATTCTAAGGTTAACCCCTCGCCTTCTTCCACTATTTCTTCACCCTCCTCTTCTACTTCACCTGGTGAAAGTTTCAAGTCTAGTAACCCAGAGGCTAAGAAGAAGAAGAAGACGAAGAAGAAGAAGTTAGATAAGCGAGATTCCAACCGTGTAGTTGTTACTCCAAATAAACTTCCTGTCAAAAAACCTTCCGACCCTTTGCGGAAGGTAAAATTCCTCTGCAGGCTGTGTAAGGGTGACCATCTCCTTCGAGACTATCCTGACAGTCCTAGAGTCTTAGAGGTATTGTCTCAAAATATGGATCGACCATCCCCATTGACCTCTGGAGATCATGTCGATGTTTCACCCTTGATTAGCAATGGCAAGAAGAAAGGGAAGATTAGATTCCCCTGTAGGTTATGTGAAGGGGAGCATCTTCTTCACCTTTATCCTCTTATGGAAAAGCTTCCAAAGTTTTGGAAAACCTTACAGCTCCTCAACCCCAACTTCCTGTTGGTTATCAGAGGCTTTCTTCTAACCCTCTCCTAGTTGGTAAAGAGATTAACTTGGATTCATCTCTTACCCGTCCTACTCTTCCTGGGTGAGAGTATGTTGTGTCTGTTCTCGACGAACCATTGGTCAAAAAGAGTGTCAACTTGGTTTCGCCACCAGTTACTCACTCTGTTCTGGAAGAGAGTGGTGATCATATTGCTCGTGTTCTTCTTGTCTCCTCAGATTCTTGTGAATCAAAGAGTGACCCTCCCATCCTAGTTGTTAAGGAGAGTCCTTATCCTATTCCTATACAGCATGGGGGAAATCATATGATGCCCCTACCAAGTAGTTCTATCATTTCTTTTGATTGGAGTCACTTGACTACTTTCCACCTCCCATCTTATGTGCCTTTCCAAATCATAGTACAAGCCTATAATATGGTAGTACCTGGCACTATATTAGATGAAGGTGCGTCCGTTAGCATCCTGTCTTCTACTACTTGCAAGCTTTGGGTTCCCCATAGCTTGTGTCTATCACCCAGAATCTCTTGGCTTTCAACGGAGGAACTAGACAGCCCTTAGGGATCCTTCCGAAGTTCCCTATTACTTTGGGAGGAAAGACCATCTATATACATGTGATGGTAGTCCAACATCCCTTAGATTTCAATCTTCTCCTTGGACGTGACTATGTTTATGTCATGGGAGCTCTTGTTTCTTCGCTTTTCAGTGTGGTTTGTTTTCCTTACGAAGGGAAAATTGTGATTCTTGATCAATTGTCATTCATTAGTCACCAGGCGCCTCCTTTGCAACCATCATCCCCTATCGGCTCTTGTTTGCAAGTAGTACCTTCCCCACCATAGGTCAATTATGTGGCTACCTGTTCCATCTCCACATCTGCTAATGATCACACATATGGTATTGTACATTATGTACTAGGGGCATTAGAACCCGATCTGTCTCTAGTACCAATTGACATGTATTCCTCCCAAAGCATGGTTCTTCTATCTAGTGAAGACCTCTTGGGAGCCATGTTCTCATATGGTTCATAAAAAAAGGCCATGAGGATAGTTCTTTTTCTGTGTCAACCTCGTTAACAAATGAAACAACATATTAGGATAGTTCCTGGTATTGTGTCAACCTCATTAAAAAATGAAACAAAGGGTATGAACATTGTTCTTCGTCTTGTGTCAAGCTCGTTAAAAAATTAATCAAGGTGTCCAATGATAATTCTTTTCTGTATCAACCTCTTTAAAAAATGAAACAAGGGTCCGAGGATAGTTCTTTTCCTGTGTCAACCTCATCAAAAAATAAAACAACTCCCTTTTCCAAATCGAGTCTTTGATTAAGATCTCGTAAAATCCCAGTCGAGTCTTTCCAAGATCTCTAAAGTGAACCTTCATTCCATCCACCTAGTTGATTGAAATGAAGCTTGGGGGGCATGTACCTCGAATTGAGTCATTATGCTGGGGGCATGCAAGCTTATAGCGAGCATAGTTTTTCATTTCAAGCTTGTGTAAACATGAAACCGAATTCAAGCAGAGTTCCCCATGGTTCAAGCTTGTGTAAAAATGAACCCATGCTCAATTCACATCTTGTGATTGCCATTTTTATCAGCTAATTTTTGCTATATGAGCCTTGGTTGTTTCATTCCATCGCCACCATCTCTTTAGCCGATCACATGCTTTCACTTGGTTGTTTTTCCTTTCCTAAGGGACCACAATGATGAGTGGTTTTATTAGCCAGCCTCTTGACCATTACATGTTTTGAGCAGTTCCCCCATTGTCGGAACCATTGTATACTCTCTATAACACTCATTCCTCCAAGACGAGTCACCTTTAAGCTCTTTTCTAACTCATAAAAAATGAAAAGATTGTCGTGTATTTTTCCCTTTTTGACTCGTTAAATAGAATAAAAATGGGGGGCCTACTTTCAAGCTCTTTTCTGACCCTTTAAACATGAAAAGATTACTGAGCTCTTATTGTTTTAAATTTTTTAACAGATGTGAAACATCGTGCACCCAATATATTTTTACCCCTTTTTTGGGTTGGGGTGCACTATTTATGAAAAAGGTACTCCTTGATTGAAATGGTTAAGCGGTTCTCTCGAGTATCATTTTCTACCTTTTAGGGCTTGAGAGTGTTAGATTCAGTCTTTGCAGCCTTCTTCCAATGATCAAACATGCTCTTACACAAGTTATTTTAAGGTGTCAAGGTCAAATTTTATCATTTCAGTGAGTCTTCAAGTAAAATTTGGTCACTAGGCATTAGGTCTGGGGTTTGATTTTACCCTTGTCAAAGTTGTCCAAATGAAATTCTATGTCACTATTCAGCTGAGTCTACCATCATTTAAAAGGTTTTCATCATCATGTCAAGTTCCATCGGGTCATTTCACACCTTGTTTATGTTTCAGTTGTGCCTAGGCAAGGTTCATTTCCCTCTCCTAGGGTTTTGAAGCTAATTTCTCTTGGATGGTCAAATCATGGGAAAAGCTTGTATCCTGATGTTCATACACCTTCCCTATCCATAAAATATCTTATCAAACACTTCCCATCACAGAGATCCCCTAAATTCCTCATTTTCATACAAACCCTAGTTTCTTGCTACAACCTGGCAATTTTCTATGGTTGGGCTTGTGTTTTGCCTTTTTGAACCCCTTCCCCTCACTCAATTTTTGAGATTCCAATTTCCCCTAGTTCCTAACATCCCTCCATACTTCCAAAAATTTCCTCAAGAATTTAGAAGCTCCCTATCCCCTTCATTTCGCTTCATTCCGGCAAATCCCTTGTCCCACACATCGGGATGTGTTTCACTCAAATGCGGTTTATGAGCAATCAAAGATGAATTTCAGAAAATTGAGAGAGGTTTTTGTCCACACCAAATTAATAAAGGAAAACCTCCTTCACTTTTTACACAGGTGTTATGGTTCTGAAGAAATTGCAAAAATACAATTGCCTTGGGAGAATTGATGCACCTCTGGAGCGACCTCGGGAAAATCAAGTTTTCTCCTAGCTTGGTTGTCCAAATGACTTACTTGATGATCCAAATGATAAATAGAGATAATAATATTTCCCATGAGCTATCATGAGCTCAAATTGGAGTTGAGGAAGGCATTCAAATGTTGACTGTAACAGCACTCTGCCTTTAGGCAGCCTCATTTGGCACAGTTCAACCAGTCTTGGGAGATATGATTTTTGATAGAGCCAATGAACTCAAAATAGAAAAAATCCAGTTGGATTGGAAATTAGACACAAATTGATTTCCAATGAGCTATCCTGAGCTCAATTTGGGGTTGATAAAGACATTCAAAAGTTGCCCGAAATAGTACTCTGCCTTGAGGCAGCGTCATCTGGCACAGTTTGACCAGTCTTGGGAGATTCAATTTTTGACAGGGAAAATGAACTCCAAATCAAACAATTCTAGTGGGGTTGGAAGGTAGACAGGACAGGATTTCCAACAAGCTATCCTGTGCTCAATTTGGACATCTGGAAGGCCTCCAAAAGTCACCTGGAAAAGAGCGTGATGCAAAGGAGGAGGAGCACGACGGTTTTATAAATATTTTCACTCCATATGGTCAGTTATACAAGTGGCAAAAGAAGGCAAAGGGTCACCCAAGCCATTTTTCATGTTTGTAACACTACACATGTAGATTATGGTTAGCTCTCCACCTTCATTTGGTGACCCTTGGTCGTTCTATCTCTTCATAGCACATTCTATATATTGTATGTGAACCATTTGCAAAGGAAGTTGGTGGGTTGGCTTGTAACTTCTGGGAGACTGTGGAAAAGAAACTTTGATTCTGCATTGTACATTTCTACAGAGAATTAATGAAAGGTAGCAGCTCTGATTCATGAGATTCATGTGGTTGTGAGTGTAGCAAATGTGTTTCTTATGTTTCATATGTATCTTGTTATGTTTCATAGTTCATTTCCGTATTCATTTCTACTGAAATTTTTCGAGTGAGATCAGGTAGAATTCAATTCTATTGCTCTACCTGTGGGAAAATTTCATGTGCAGTGTTTCATTCTTCTGTTGAAAAGGATTCATGTTGTCCATGCCCTTTTCACCTTCTTAAACAATCTCTCCATTTCTTTTTTATGTTCCATAGTTTCATTTCGTATTCATTTCTGGTGAGATTTTTCGAGTGAGATCAAGTAGAATTCAATTTTATTGCTCTACCTGTGGGAAAATTTCATGTACAGTGTTCATTCTTCTGTTGAAAAGGATTCGCCCATGCCCTTTTCAACTTCTTAATCAATCTTCCCACCCCGCCATATTTCAAAACTAAATTGTTATGCTTTCAGCCTACCTTGCCTCACGAAATAATCTGTACTTTCATGTTAAATTCTCTGTTCATTGAAGTCGAGTGGTCCCATAACATCCCAGAAACACAGTCATTCACAAAATCATTCATTATTTTCATTTTCACTTACTAGCCTAAGATAAATAGTTCGTTTGAAAGTCATCTCAGTCCTTCTCGTTCATCTATTCACTGAGCGTGACCCGGAGAGAGCCCTCTCCTGTTCTGGTAGGGCTAGCTATGAGACTGAGCGTGGTTTGTGGTTACCCTGAATTTTGCCTCCCTTCAGCTTGAGGCGGATTTAGGTGCTAACAGAGAGACACCAATGTATGAAAAGGGACCATGTGGAGCTTTTTTTTACGTGACTTTTTCAAACTCTCTAAACATGAAAAAGATACCGAGTTATACCTTTGTTGGACTCGTTAAAATATTAAACAACATCGGATTTGTCACCATGATGAACATGAGCTTCTCCTTCCTAGGGCTCGATAAACTTACTAGGTCGGATTCATCTGAAGGATGAACTTACAGTGCAAGCATATGCTATCCCCTTCAAGCTTGCAATTAAAAAATAATTGGGGTACCTGGCAGAAACGGTGGGGGAAAATTTGGAAATCTATCAGTTGTGTCGGCAAATCACTCTTGAACATGAAACTCTCTACTTTGTGTCGAGTTGGGACATCCTCCTTTGTATAGTTGACCTTCCTGGGTTAGGCCATTCATTTTTTCCTTCCATTTTATCTCTGCTACATCATCATGACCATCGATCCTATGGATCCAAAAGCTGCCAAACTTCCAGTTGTGTTGTTGATATGTTCAAGAGTTGTCCTTCTGCAGTTACACTTACCTATGATTATTTGTATCATCCAAAATCATTTTTCATCCTCTCGTCTCGTGTCGATGATGTGGGATTCATTATGGCCCTCCTTCAACACAACTGCTTTCTTTCGACTTCAACTCATTATCTGGGAAGTTGACTGAGAGACTCCCTTCTAGTACCTTAGAGCTTTCATGACCTAATGGCAAGTTCTTCACACTTGACGAAAAGCTCACATCATTGGCTTTCGATCGAGTGATTTCACGGGTGTTTGACTTCAGTTCCTCTATTCACATTCCATGAATTGTGCTAATAGTACCTTGAGGACCATTGTCATTATTGGTGGTTTCTCTTGCGCTTGTTAACAGTTCACATCATTGACTGGTAATCAAGCAACTTTCTAGCATGTTCAACGTCAACACATCTATTCACATGTTAGAATATGTACTTTGATCGGGTCATGTTGGAGCGTAAGACCCTAGACTCAAATCACAGAAGTCCAGGTTGCGAAGTGGTGTGACATGGTTATGATGATATGCGTGTCTCTATCAGATGGCTGGCTGCGACCAGACCATGAGTTATCATATGTGATCCTTCTCATTGTTGGATGGCTGCGACCATACCATGGTTTCGTTATGATCCTCTTTGACGGATGGCTGCGCCTATACCTAGATCCATTTACATTATCATTATCTAGATGGCTACGTCCATGCCACGATTCATGTATCATTTGACAGAGATCTCAATTTATGTATATTTATCTATACTTGCTTGCAGATTTTATGACGGAAGACTATGGTTCCCCACACTGATTTCTAAAGCATTTCATCCCTCACTCTAGCTCGGCCTTCACGGTTTAGGGGGCATCTATTACACAACATTTTATCACAATCCCTGTAATCCCCGTTCCTTGATCCTGGAGTACCTCTATAGTGAACCCTGCATCTTTGCCTTCCTGAAGAAACTCCCATTGTGTCCCTCTTCATGAGTAGATAAATTCCCTTTTGCACCATTTCCCCTGAAACTTCTGTTTTATCTAGTTTACAAGACTGAAGCTAATGGCCTTTGTCTCCCCCACGTCGATGTGAAGAGATTAGCACTACTCCTCACGTCGGCCAGAGAAACTGAGCTATGTTCCAGTTGCGCTGGTCCTATTATGGAAAGTTTTTTAAATTAGAGCCGAAGCTTCGAGCTCTAGAAGCTTCGTAATGGAAGTCTGGTAAATGGTTTGGCTGGATGGGGTTGAGGATGACAGTTGGGCTCCTTTCCCCTATAATGATGGAACTACCTCAAGGGATAAGTCCTTCTCCCATGAGAAGAGGATCCATCTTCCATCCATATTTCCTATATAAACCTCCCTTCTTCCCAAGCACAAACTAGTTGCAGTCATAGTTTTTGCTAGTGTTGATGTTGGTGTGCTTATGCTATTTTTGTTTGGAGTAGACAATAAGCTATTGCTAGTTGTAGCTATCTATTTGTGTGAGGGAGAGGTGTGATTTGGTTCGGAGTGAAGACTAAAGGGAAGAGCCTTAAAACTATTGTTGATTTAGGCCATCATGGAATGATAGCAGAAGTGTGTGGGAACCTGGTCTTATTAGAGGATTGCAACGTCAAGACAAATGGTTGTAATCTCTCTTTGATATTAATACATGCAACTATCAATTGATTTCCTACATGTTTGTCATATTATACATTCATGGATTAATGTTTCTTGACTTGTTAAGTAGGTTGAATTACAAATTGTCCACTATTATTTTTGTTGTTTGTTGTTGTTTACTTGTTTCAGGTGCTTGAAGAAGGAAGCGAGAGATAGCTGGCAAGCAAGGACATCATCGAACAGGATAAGCGGACCAAGAGGTAGGCCCTCTTGATTAACCTAAGGAAATATTCCATAGAATGTACTTGTTGTGGCTAGACCCACTATCGGGCTAGAGGAATTCGTTCTTGTCCGCACTTATAAGTTTACTTCACCACACATTTGCTTTTTGTTCAAATTTTGATTTATCTATTACTGATGGCCATCCTAGAACTGTGAAGGAAGCAGTAGATTCAGAAGATGGAAAACTCTGGAGAGAGGCCATGGTTGATGAAATGGCATATTTGCACAAAAATGAGGCCTGGGATCTGGTGGAGTTGTCGGCTGGAAGTAAACCCATTGGCAGCAAATGGGTGTTCAAGAAGAAGACAAATGCAGAAGGAAAGGTGTAGAAATACAAAGCTTGGTTGGTAGCAAAAGGTTATTCCCAAGTGTCGAGAATTGATTTTGG
>APFE030239343.1:0-11742 GCA_000404065.3 Pinus taeda | reverse complement strand
TATGGTTTTATGCATGGTTTTCACACATGGTTTTGGATGCGATGGTTTTCGGTCCATGATAGTGGATGCTTCAGCATGTATAAATATGTATTGTAACATTGAAAAGAATATAATGAAAAATCAAGCTGGTAGTTCAATTTTTGGGATATAGGGGAAAATCTATGTGTTTTTGTGTTTTATGTGTTATGCTCTTGCATTGTTTATTTTCTATGTTTTAGAATTCGTATGCAGGTCATTTCTATACAGGGTTAAAACCTACACTATAAAATATGTCATGTTGTTATTTTGTCACTGCACCAACTAATTTTCAATAAGAAAGCCCCCAAGTTTTCCCAAGAAGCCGTTACATAACTTTTGGTTGTCGGCAAATATTTTGTTGAAGAATGGTTCCCTACATTAGGGTTTTTGGTAGCACAACAGACACACATGTCCTCCCTCTGTATGTTTCTGATAAATTGTTAGCAAGATAAATAGCCCACCAAAATGTGAGAAAAGGCCTGACCAAAGTTCTCAAATAAAGCAAGAAGTTATTATGGCCATATTTTCCTATCAGGTGTGATTCTTATTCTGTAGCAAATTTTAATCATGCGATAAAGGAGTCAGTAAGACTGGAAGGTCTCAGGCTCCATACTTTTCCTAAAAGGAAACTTGATCTAGACAAGATAACATATAACATGACCACTTTGGTAAAGATCAAGCCTTATAACCATGAGGCTAATAATTTTGAATACCTTTTACAGTCGGCTCAATCGTTTGAACAGTCATTCGAATGGGCGAGGACAAATATGAGTCCTGGAGATTTTGAGAGCTTTCAGGATTTCATAAACAAAAGGCTCAAGGTAATCCCACTACATTTGTTGAAAATCGAGGAGAAGCCTACTCCCAGTGGGACTGTCAACAACGAGGCACCTAATTCTCGCATTGAGTCTCATGCAGATACAGGGAAAGCACTGAACAAACAGAAGTCCCAAGACATCGAGACTACTGCAGAATCCAATAGGAAATTAGCTGCAAAACAAGGTTTGAGTACCCCACCCAAAGATAGTGTTTTGGATATCAAAATAAATAGTTGTTATGGGTGAAACCACCCTAGGGCTTTGGGTTGAGAACCCCAACAGAGCAGAGGGAAAACCTAAACAAGAAATGCTCAAACAATCATTAAACATCCTTATTCTACTAAATCGCGTAGGAGTGTCCTTACCTAGTGTCCTTCGTTTGGGTAGATCACGCAAGGTGCAAACCCTCAGCTTCTCCTAATGTTCTTGAAACTTGAAAATTATTCAAAATAGAACATACATGACAGTAGAAACATAAAGGATATACATGATGTTAATTGTAAATCATATAAATGAATGACTAATTATACATCAATAAACATTCATAAATGAATTACAACACAACTTTGATGCATAAACACATTTCATGTTGGAAACAGAACAACATTCCTTATTATTGAAGCAAGCTATAGATAAGGTGGAGAAATACGACCTAAGTCTTTCTCCGGTTCCAAGCAGAACCATCCTTCAGATCCGTCCTTTCCCAGCCTTCAACAATCTTCCTCCATCACCAACACTAGGATATCTCAAGCAAGATGGGGGGTATCTATAATTAATGAAACAAGGGTTTCCTGAAGCTTTGGGGAGTACAAGAGGCACAGGGATTCTTCAGAATTGATCAGGGGTAATCTCACTATAGTATCCATATCTCATACTTTCTCCTCTTAAAGCCTTCCCATGGAGGTTTATTTATACCTTTCCAAATTAGTTTTTTCAGTTGGGAAATAGTTGGGCCACGCATAATAGGAGGTGAGTAACAGGTAAAACCCTTGAACTCCGCTCAAAATTAAGGAAATTTAATTTTTTAAAGTGTTTTAACATATGTACATGGGTTGGGTATATGCTGACCCGCGTTTACACACTTTTATCACAGGGAAAAGTAGCGTATAGGGAATAAAACATTGTTTTTTAAGATTTTGGACCAAGTTTGGAAGGAAGGGTTTCCCTAGGCCATAAACAAAGCATCAGATCTACCAAGAGTGGTAAATGGTGCTATAATAGATGCCCCCTAATATATGAGGTCAGAAGGGGTACATGATGGCTGAAATGTATTAAGTGTATGGAAAGAATCATGTCGAGACTAAGGAGGAGTTTACCAGAATTCAACCTGCCAAGCCATGGAAAGAGATCAGAAAGAAACTTTTGTCTAAGGTGGGCACAACCATGCTCAGAAATAGTAAATTATGTCCGCATATCAAGTACAAAAGCGAATCTAATATATATACAAGGATAAAGGAACTAAAAGTACATAATGGATCATCTAACCATAATCAAGAAAGTACATGTCTGAATATCACATATAAAGAGTTGATTAATGATGTTGAAGTATGAAGCTGATCATTGACGTCAAGAAACTGATCCCAATAGTACCAAGTGAACATGATGGAATCAATTATGCTACATTGCAACTTGGGTGCCAACATACAAGATGTCACTGTAAGGAACTGCAACATATACGGTGGATGGCGTCAACTAGCAGAAACATGAGCAACTAACAAGTGAGCCAAAACATGTTGATGCAAACACGAGATCTTCACCGACCGCCATGGTACATTTCTACACAATGGGAATGAATGATCTAAAGTTGACCATGTGAGAAATCATTTGATTACCAGTCATTGATGTATATCGTTAAAAAACACGAGACTACTCACCGATAATGATAATGAGAGTCAAGGTACCTAGTACAATCTAACAAGTGCGAATAAATGAGTTGTAGTCGAACACTTGAAAGAATCTATCAGTCAAGAGACAATGATGTTTTCCCACGATCGATAGTGAAGAAGTCTGCATTGATGACTGCAAACCCTAAGGTACTACCAAATGGACTCTAGATCCCTTTCCCAAAGCAATGAGATGAAGTCGATGGGAAAATATCCGCTAGAAGCAAGGCGTTAAGGCATCATTCATCAATCTAGCATGAGTGTAACTTGTAGGCCAATAATGTGGAAGGAATCGGATGAACAAAGATGTAGTAACCCAACCGAAGCACGTTTCTGGCATACACAAGATGTGGCTAGCGCACAATAGAAACCCTTTGAACCAACCAATAATGAAAGCTGACACAGAGGCGAGGAATCCCAATAGGGTCAAATGGAAACCAAGACACTGCATGAATCTCAATTTGTGATAATGAAAGCTAAAGTCGAACACAAGGGAAACCACCCAGTCAAATACCCATGATATTGATTGATGTTGAGCACAAGGTGACTTATTAATAATGAAAATAGGGCCAGGGTGTGGCTCTAGATCTACCCTCAGAGCAATTTTTCGTAATCAATAAGGACAAGACTCGCCAACAAGAAGTCAATGGAGACCTTCTCAAACTGGCACAAGCAAAGGAATAATACAACTGATGTGATAACGAAAATGAAGTTGACAACCAGGGATGGTTGACTGAAAAATAGGTCAAGAGACACCGCAGAGAAGTTGACTCAGGCTTACTTCCCTTGAACAAAAGCATGACTCAACTGTGACTATATGGCAACATATGATAACTCTGTATAAGTTTGTCATGTAGGAGGCATAATAAAACTCTCCATATGATTGGAAGAGGTAACCAATTGGAGGAGAACTGACTCAAATAACAAGGCTAAGGCTTTCCTAAGTCAAACTAAAGCCCACCCCAATGGAGGAAAGACTTTATTTTTAGTGCTTTGTTGAAGGGCGACATGACTCACTCTAAATGCCATCAAAATATGGAAATAATGTCCCGTTCCCACTCTTTTTGGAATATATAATTTTTTTGTATTTTTCTTATATATGAAGCTGGAAAAAGAATAAAAGAATGCTATAGTATAGTGGAAAGAATGAGTGTCGAAAAACAGATGTTCTAGTTCCTGGGAGGGGAACATTCCTATGCTCAATGCAAGGAGGTGAAACTGGTCAAGGGCACTCAAAGGGATGTTCCTTCCAAGGGTAAAAGGGTGTGTCAAGTTGTAGAAGCTAAGTGATTTCATGGTTTATTTTGCAGAAGACATGGTCAAAAAAGTGGCTTAAACACTAGTCCAAGTGAACCTGACTCAAGGCCAAAAGGTGCAACTAGTCAATATGCAATGCAGCGATACAACTCAACACAAAGGAGCCTCTAGGGTATAAGGCCAGAAAGTAGTGGAGAAGAATAAGAATGAGGCTTCAATGCATAAGTCATGGCGGGACTAAAGAGGACTCCCAAGCCTACTCAATATAGCAGCATGGGCAGCCAATGTCAGCGAGGATCTAACTAAGATGCTAATGTAAATGTTGGCTCTACCATCATATCATGATTTTTAAAGTCGGCCAGTGAAAATGGTTTGGGAACCAAGACATGATGGGGTTGATCCTATGGTCAATGTATCGTAGTATGGAGGCTAGTGTGCAAAATGCAGCGGAAAGTGGTATTCCCTAACCTATATGCTAGTAAGAAAACAATACCTGCCATGATGAGTCTGCGGTCATTGTACTAGAAATAATGTCTTGAAGTCTCCAAAATATCATGTAAAGACAACCTAGTCTCAACACTCCAAGCCAAAAGGTCAAAAAATCCATAAGACAAAAATCAATTTTTGAAAAAATATTTTGTATTTTCCAACTTATAAAAGGACTTTTGGACTCACAGTTTTTTCAGTTGAGTTTTGAGCAAGGAGTTGTGGAGACAAACTCAAGCAAGCTTCTTCTAACCAATTGAACTATTCAAATCACTCCAAAGTTTCTAGGTAACCCTTATATCCTACTTTTAATGATTTGTCATACTTTTCAGATGTTTTTTTCAAGTTTTGACCGTGGGAAAATATGTCAAAAAATTCAACTCTACATACACGTGGGTTGAATATGGGTAACCAACGTATACGATGGCCCTACACATGACTGCGTGTAAAGGGAACCCGCGTGTGCACATGTTAAAATTTTAAAACAAAAACGAACAGTTTGAAACATCTTTTTGGACAAGATGAGCATCACCTGGAGGGAAAGAGAGCATAGTGCTATATATAATGAAGTAATGGAGGACCCAAATGCTTTGGATGATTTAAGAGGCTGCGGCTTACTAAAATTCTTTAAGATGTTGAATATGAAAGCCAACAAAGGATTTCTTGAGCTTTTGATTTATTACTAGAGCGTAGAAGATGATGCCTTCATGATCGATCAGATGCCTCTAAGGATTGAGATCGAAGATATCTACTTTATTACCGGTCTTTCCTAAAGAGGAGAGATGGTGCACTTGACTGGATGAACGAGGGGTAGTATTTCTGTAGAAGAATATGTCCACATATACTACCCTAATCATCCAGAGAAGATTGTAATTCAGATTCCAATAAAAAATGTAGAGAGGTTGTCCTTAAAGATTTTACTATTTACCATTGCTGGGGTAAATGGCTCAGCTTCTTTACATCAGGCTTCATGAGTATCGATGAGCCCAATAGTGGGAAGTATCACCATAGCGTTTGATTGGTGCATGCCTCTACTGACCAATATGAAGAATCAATTGACCTCCATTCAGAAGGGTTAGACAAAGAATTTTGGGTATAGCACAATCTTATCTTCATTCTTCTTCAAGAAAGTAACTAGATTTCAACCCAAGGTATTATTGACTATCAGCATCCCTCAAGATCCACGAATGGGTAGATGGGCTGATCTGATGAAGCACCTTGGGGGTGGTGACATGCCTAGAATGACCTTTGACGATGAGTTTTTTTCCTGGTGGGATCAACAAGTCATCACAGTCGATGACTACCCCTATGTTGGTACGGATTTCAGGGGAGATCTAGACTTGGTGCTACCACCAAATGCAACATGGGGTGCCATAGGTAAAAAAAAAAAAAAAAATTAAGATTTGTTAAGATTGGTTTTTTAATATAAATGAACTTAAAAATATTTGTTAATGAGACAAAATATGTTTATCATGTTTCAGCTATTGGACCAGTGAGACTTGGCGAATTTTTGAGACATAGGCATAACGAAAGAGGTGCCGAAGAGGCTGTAGTCGAGATGGAGAGAGTTCTCCATGCAGATCATAGGAACTTGGTGAGGCTGACTCACCAAGTGCCCATGATAGCATAGTGGATCTACCCAAGGAGATGCAATGTCAAATGGTAGAAGTACCATGGGACTAGGTGCGGTTATTCTGGTGTGTAGCCAATGTTGCTGTATATTTCTAGCTGCTCATCCTGAGCCAGCTAGATAGATGATCAGATCTTTTTATGATTGGACACGATGATGGGCATAAGTCCAGGTTTTGTAGGGCATTTTTTCCCAATTTTGTATATTATCTTTTGGAAATAAACAGTCTATCTACATATAGGCGATTTTATGATATATACAGATGACACTTTCGATTATTTTTTATATTTTTTAATTTGATGAATGATTGATATGCCAATCCAATGCTTTATTAGCAATAGAATCTATTAATGAATTTTCGAATCATGGAATGTGAACATATGTGATAGAAACAAATGATCGTTGCAACAATCTCACTCTAAAAAATTGGCGATACAAATAGGGATCGCGTACTCGATAAGTGTTATTCAAATGAGATACCACCAGTTGTGAGTCCAAATAAACCACTAACGAAACAATAATAAGAGATATTGCTTCAGATAACAAATTAATAATGACAGTATATTTGGCAATATTATTTAAAGCAAGACTAATGCATACTCCTCTCGAAACCATCAACTGGCCAGATGGATAAAAAATCACCCAAGCTGCAGAAGCAAGGTTTCGAGTATGCCTACTCGCACCATCGGCAAATCCTAGATATACTAAATCGTCCATCAATACCTACCAAAGCAGATCAAAAATATCTATATCACTAAAACTTCTAGATAGATATGTATAAACATAAAATATATACAAAACAAGTGTTAGGCTGAAGCCTAAGCAAAATACTTCTTAAGGTAGAGCCCATTTCTGGGCTCCACCAACTTGTTTCCTTCAAAGTCAATTAATTCATAAGCCCCCTTTTCCAAAACACGCTTGACTATAAAGGGACTGTACCACATGGATTTAAACTTGCCTACCCCGAGGGCGTCTTTGTCTTTATCATTGACCAGGACAAGGTCACCTTTAGAAAAATTATAAGGACAGATAGCTTTATCGTATTGAGTTTTTATCCTTTTCTTATGGGTTTTGTTTATTATGGCGGCATCTTAATGCTGCTCATCAAGATGCTCCAAATGAACGAGGCGTTCCTCGAGACTAGAAGTCTCTGGAAGAAGTTCTACAACTAGCTTAAGAGAAGGAATTTCACATTCGATAGGAAAGATAGATTCCAACCCATAAACTAGTTGAAAATGAGTAAAGCTAGTGGCAGTCTTAGTTGACATTCGGTATGCCCAAAGTGTCGGATACAACATGATGTGCCAATTGGATCAAGATTTTTTAATTGTCCTTTGCAGGATGATTTTAAGGGATTTATTCATAGCTTCAACTTGCACATTTCCCTGAGGATAATATGGAGATGAATTCTCATATCAGAAACCCAACTTGAGAGTCAATTCAAACATCAATTGATTTTGAATGTGACTGCCATGGTTAGTGAAAATCTCTCTAGGGATACAAATCATGAAATAACCTGATTGAAAAGAAATAAGGCTATTGTTTCACTATTGTTTTTGAAAGTAGGCATGGCCTCAACCCACTTAGTAAAGTAGTCTACGACTACAATGATGTACTTGTGATTTCCTGTCGAAGGCAGATTACAAGTAGTAAAGTCAATGCCCCACTTCGTAAAAGAACTGATGGTGATAATAGGGAAAAGAGGAGTTGGATGTGCGCACATTTTTCAAGTACAGACTTGACAAGGATGCCATCTTTTGACCGCTTCAATACAGTCTTTGAAAACCGAAGGCCAAAAGTAGCATGCTCACAATTTTTTTTGGGCTGTTGCAAGCCCTGATAAATGAACGCCACAAGCTCCAGTGTGGCAATCATTAAGAACTGGCTCAGCTTCCTCCAAAGTTAAGCAACGCCTAAGGATTGAATCAATCTCGTGACGATATAATTTGTCACCTATAATAACATAATTCTTAGTGAGGTGATGCAACTTTCTACACTCATATTTGGAGAAAGAAAGTGGAAACTTCGAAGTTTGGAGATATATAATGATATCTCCATACCAAGGATATTGTGAAGAAATGAAGAATAAATGTTCCTCGGAAAAATTTTCCTCGTAAATAATTGCTTTTTCACAAGGAAGCTTTGATATCAACTCTGCAAATACTAAAGATTTCTTAGATCTAGCCGACATGAATTCCAGATCGAATTCTTGAAAAATAACAATCCATCTATTATATTTGCCCCTAATCACTCGCCTACTGAGAGCAAGCTGAAATGGATTGACGACTGCTAAGACAAACGTATTTTGGAGCAGAATGTAATGTCAGAGCCACTAGACAGCATGGATAGCTTCCAAAGCCAATTTCTCGATGGGAAAATAACGTAGTTCAAGACCTACCAAGCCTCGACTTAAGTAATAGATTACATGCTCACAGAAAGCATCATCTTCTTGAACCAAAACCATACCAATAGTTGATTCTGCTACAACGAGATACAAAAGGAAGTCTCTGCTATAATCAGGTGGAATCAACAATGGACCAGAGGTTAATGCTCTTTTCAAAGCATCAAAATATCGCCGCACAAAATCATCCCATAAAAATGGGACTCCTTTCTTAAGTAAATGCATAAATCCTTTTGTAATCTTGGCATAATTTTCAATGAAGATCCTCAAGAAATTTGCCTTTCCTTAGAAACTTTGAAGTTGATGAATGGAAGTTGAGGGAGGCAACTGAAGTATTGCCTCAACCTTGAAGGGATCAACTCGAATCCTCTCTTTCGATACGATGAATCCTAACAACCGACCGAATGTGATGACGAAAATGCACTTATTTGGATTCAACTAGATTTTATAAAAACGACACCATTCAAAGATCAACCACAAGTGTTTTGGATGATCAATTCTCTTTCAAGAACGAGAAACTAAATCATCTAGATATTCTTCGATAACATGTTTGATGTCGTGAAAAGAATAAGACATGGCCCGCTAGAATGTGGCTCCAACATTTTTAAGGCCAAAAGGCATCCTTTTATATGCAAATGTACCCCAAGGACAAATAACGGTTGTCTTGTGCCGATCTTCTGGACGGATAGCAATTTGATTGTAACCAGAGAATCCATCCATGAATGAAAAAATTTCATTACCCGCACATTCATCAATAATTTGATCAATAAATGGTGTGTGGTAATTATCTTTCAGACAAGCCTTATTTAGATCCCTAAAGTCAATACATACTTGGATCTTTCCTTGCTTTTTATCTATGGGGATTGGATTAGAGACCCACACAATTAGAGGAACAGGGTATATGAAACCCATCTTAGGAAACTTTTCAACTTCAACTTTAATAGCTGTTGCTTTTCTAGGATTGACTGGTCGAGGTTTTTGATGAATCGGTTTAGCATTTTCGTATTTCTTGGTCTCATGCTGAACTATAGATGGATCTATTCCAGGCATTTCCTCATAAGACCAAGTGAACACATCACGAAACTCTTTGAAGAGATTGATGTAAATTTGAATTTCTTCAGGGGAACAGTCAGCTCCAATGAAGACATTATCAATTACGTTAGGATTCCTAGAGATGTTCACAGGTACAGTTCGCAAGATAACCGACATGTTACCTTCGGCAGAAAACTGTGTTGGAGACAAAGGGTTTAAAACTGTATGAACATCGCTAGTTGATAGACTGGACAAACTTGACTCAATTTCGCACAAATGAGGGAGGAAATATGAACGTTGATGTAAATCACCCCATGGTTTATCAACACCCATCATTGCCTCCAGAATTGCTTCCTTATATGGTAAGACTGTATTTAGGAAATCCTAAGTTGAGGTTGAATCGAGGGTCTAAGCCAGAGCCACATCTCCATCTAACTCCTCTGGTGAGAAAGGAGTAAGATGGGTGTCTGCAGAGTTAACGATAGGTTGATAAGCGATTTCTACCACAGACATGGGGAATGCCATTCCACCTACCTGTCCTCCATCTAATGTGGTAGTAGATGAAGGTAAGGGCCAAGAGTCCAAAAAATAATGAGTTCGAAAGAACTCTCTTCGAGAAGGTCCACTAGAGGATGAAATAGCATTGATTCTAGCTAAAGGAGAAGGGAGATCAAAAATACCCATTAAAGAAGAGTACATCCCAACTCCTAAATTCTCAATAGGTTGCCTGGGATTATCCACTAAAGGAATAGTAGAATCAGAAGATACGTGAGAGTCACCTGGGGGATAATCCATCTCATCAACTCTTACAATCCTTCCCTCGTGAGGAAAACACAGGATGAAAAATAATGATGAAACTATGGCATCCATCTCATAAATCCAATTCCTGCCTAAGAGGAGGTTGTAATCCAGGTTCGCATCTATGATTTCTACCTCAATATTTACCACCTTTCCCCCAAAATATATGGGAAAGGCTGGAATAATCTCATGTGGCCTATGAGGATGTCCATCAAATGTCGTCAATAGAGTTGGTGAAGGAACAACTTGAGGTGATCCAACGACCTTCCAACATGACATGGACATCATGCACGTGGAATCTTCCTCATCTATAACAGTTCGAAAGATGTTGGTCTTTCAGTGTGTAGACTTTATCTAGAAATCCATATGATGGGGAAGTCTCTTTATGACATTTGACATATCAAAAGTGAGCACAAGAGAATTTTTTGGATCTACTGCTCCGATTGCTGAGAGCAAAGCACTCCTTTGAGTGGCGCACAACTGGAGTACCTCTAACACTAACATAACATGAGGAATTTGAGCCAGATCTTCTACAATCAAGTAGTTATGGGCTGCCCTAGCATTAGGGTTAATGGTCAAGCATTTTGTGGAGCCTTTTGGCATCCGAGGTATAGATTCAACTGAGGGCCTCTCAATATGGAGCGGCTCTAAGGCATCAGAAGTAGACTTAACCTTAGATGATTCTGTTTCATTGTAATAACATGATCACGTAGCGACGTCGATATGTGAGCTCATCATATAAACATTTGACAAATTGTCCCCTTCCTGGTTTCCCCTTGCAGGTGTACTAGCATTAGAATTTGTGCGAGCAAGTAGTTGTTTCCCTTAGGGAAAAGGGTTAGTGAGAACTGTCATGTGGAAAGAGTTATTTTTGCGGACAAACCTAACCTCCCTAGGAGTCTAAGACTCTCTAGTGACAAACAAGACAAACAAGAGCAATCCTTCTCTAACCATACATTATTCTATGAGAAACCAAGTGTTTTTTTATCTTACCTTAGGTCCAACGCTTGTTGTAGTAGCCTAGCTTCGTTGATCCAGATGAGCTCCTCCTTCACTTTGAAACCTGCATACACTAACAATCAAACGATTACATAACACCTGAATATTCATAAAACAAAGCATATTCAACACATAGACCAAGGAGTACATGAAACAATTCATTAACAACAAATCATGGAGAAGAATGGACTTATTTGTATTAAGGAAACAAAGAAACCATTACAACCTGAGCCTTGGTGTTGTGCAAGCTCCTCCCAGGGTCCAACAAGAGATTTCCTCTACTTTGACAAGCTCACCCACTCCCAAATGAAACAAGAAAGGATGGTAATCTCTCCTCACAAGCTAACAATGGAAGTCCTAATTCCAGCAGCATTTACCCTTTGGAATGTTCAGCTTTCAACCTCCCCTCCTCTGGCCCAA